>VMDR010017794.1:0-19741 GCA_007922815.1 Macrotus californicus
GATATGTGTGTTGGGGTGTGCACACCTAAATTAGGATGTATGTTTTCTCTAAGAATTCAAATTAGGAACATGCTATCTTTTATTTATCACTTAAATGAAAGACTTTATATCAGCATCTAATGTTGGAAAGTAAAATTTGAGGACAGATTGATTTTTACTGCTTTGTAGATAACCTAAAAGTGTTATAGATCTAGAATTTAGTTGATATGGGTGGATTAACTCAATAGATTTTCAAATATTAAACCAATCTTTTGTCCTTCAAAAACACCCCCAGCTTGTTCATGATGTATAATGCTTTTTAAATATTTCAGAATTCTATTTGCCTATATTTTGTTAGAGTTTTGATGTCTATATTTATGAGGGTCATTGGTCTGTAGTTTTGCTTTATTTAGTTTTTGTACTGTGTTATTCTGATTTCTTATGAGGTTGATACTGGCCTCATGAAACAAGTTGGAAATGTTACTTACTCTTCTGCATTCTGAAAGAGGTTTGTGTATAATTCATGTTCATTTTTCTTTAAATGCTTAATAGAATTCTTCAGTGAAACCATTTTGTCCTGGAAATATCTTTTTCAGGAGCTTTTAAATGATGGACTTAATTTTTTAAATGGTTATAATATAGCTATTCAGATTATTTCATCTTGGGTGAATTTTGGTAGTTTATGCTTCTCAAAGAATTGGTCCATTTTTCTAGGTCGTTGAATTAAGGAGCATAAAATTGTTCATAGTATTTTAATTGCTGCAGGAATTTGTAGTGATTTTTTTTAAATCAGGTTAATTGTACAAAAATAAAATGCACAGACCTGAAACAGCATAATCTGATGAGTTTTGACAATATATACACCTGTATAACCATAGCTCAAATCAAAATGAAGACTGTTTCCGACCCTCTGAAAAGTTCCGTTGCCTTCCTTGTCAATCAATAAGCATCACTTCTGAGGAAACCATTGCTAGGATTTCTACCATCCTAGAATAGTGGTTGGCAAACTACAGCTCAGACCAGTTAAAACTGGCTTGTTTGTTTAAACAAGATTTTATTGGAATGAAGTCACACCCATTTTTTAAAAGATTGTATTTATTTATTTATTTAGAGACAGAGGAAGGTAGGGGAAAAGAGAGGGAGAGAAACATCAATGTGAGAGAGAAATATTGATTGACTGCCTGTCTCACGTGCCCTAACTGGGAACCTGGCCCACAACTCAGGCAAGTGCCCTGACCAGGAATAGAAGCAGTGACCTTCTGCTGGCCAGGGTGTCACACCCAGCTTTTAATGTACCTGCACTGCTACTTTCATGCCACAAGGGCCAAGTTAAGTGGTGGAGACTGAGACATTCTGACCCTGCAAAGGAAAGCCAGTCTTTTGGGGATTTCTAAGTGTTCGTGCCAAGAGACCCAGCCTCTGGAGCAATGGAAATTGACATGTCATAAAGATAGAGAATGCCTCCTTTTGTCCCACAGAAATATTTGCTCTTCACATTTGAAGGGTATATATTTGCATTTCAAAGAAGGATGAAACTGGGAGTCATTTGTTTTTGTTTCAAAGGACTGTAAAATAGAATCCTTCCTATTTTCTTTCCCAGTGAAGATTTATTTACCTTAGGAAGGTAGGATTTATGTCTTCTCAGGAGGGTGAGCTGTATAGCAGTCCCCATATGTGGAGAGTGGGACCTGAAGCCATGTTTAGAGCATGCGCAGTAGAGTGATGACTCAGGGGGCTGATGCATCCCCTCAGCTGGCACGGTACAGCGTGGCAGACAACATGTACTTATCTAAAGGGTAATGCCACCCTCTCAGAGCATAGGCATAAACCACATGTGCCTATCAGAGCTGACATGTACAACATGTGCCTGTTGGGACTGAGGAAAATAGCATGTGCTTATCCAAATTAAGGAAAACGTACACAAGAAATTATGCAAAGTTAGCATGACTTTGCAACAAAAAGAAGCGTAAAAGCAGAGGACTTTAGACCATGGAAACCGAATCCAGAGAGTGAATCACTTTGGCACATCCTGCGTGTTCAGCCTCGGGAGAGAAAGATCTCCGCTGTGCTTCTGTCCCTCAGACTCTGCCTCGCAAGATCTGTACTGCCCCTGTGGCCTCACAGACCTGGATCTGATCTGGACTCTTGGGACTTGGGTTCATTATTCCCCCAATTCTCTTGTGATATTATTACTGATTGTTTCTGAGTGATTACTATTGTTATTAGATTAGTATGGATTTGGATTGAATCTGCATCAATAAAAGCTGAGTGAATGGCATAGTCACCTGTGTTGAGTCACTGTTACTCCTCAGTGCTGGTGCCACCTGTAGGGCTGTCATATAGGGGGCCTGGCGCTTTCAGTTCTTGAGGCCCCAGTCAGACCCGAGCAGGGGCCAAGGGCTGACTTATAAGAAAGACTATGTTGTGAAACATATGCTTACAACACCATATAAACTTCCAGATTCCCAATTGTGGGGTTCCCCTGCAGTGCAAAAACTTCCTTTTCGTATTGCAGGCCTAAACTTGTGTTTGTATTACATTAGCCTGAAGGGAGAGAGCAGGGCATAAGGAACCTATGCACTGACTGCTGTCTGCCTTTGATCCAGAAACTCCTTGTTTGCTTTCAAGACAAAAATAAATGAATATAGATACTAAAAACTTATTACCACAAAGCCTGAAATATTTATTATCCAGCTCTTTACAGAAAACATTTGCCAACACCAGTTTTAGAATAGTATTACAGTTCTTGAACAGAAGTACAGGGAATCATGAGTTTATGCTCTGTCTGGTTTCTTTCGGTCGACATAATGCTTTACAGATATATCCATATTGTGTGTATCAGTAGTTCTTCGTACCTGTAAGTACATTCCTTTATATGACTTTTCCACGATTTGGTTATTCACTTTCTCTTGATGAACATGTGAGCTGTTTTCAGTTTTTGTTTATTAGAAACAAATTTATTGTGAACATTCTAGTACATCTCTTTGTTGGCATGTGCTTTCATTTTTCTTGGGTATAATTTCTGAGTCACAGGAAAGATATATGTTTAACTTTACTTTAAAAAAAATCTCATTTGCTAAATGTGGTGGCATCATTATACACTGTCACTGACTTCCAGTGGGTCCAAACTATGGTCAACACTTAGTATTACCATCATTTAAATTTAATCCATGCCATGGGTGAGAAGTGGTACTTTCCTGTGGTTTTTTTTATTAGCTACCAGTTAATGAGCATGGCCAGGTTCCAGGCACCTTACATGCATTATTCCTGATCTTCATCTCAATCTTGCAAAGTAGATATCATTACTAATCATTGCCAGGAAGAGGGAATGTGGTTCAGAGAGGGTATATGAGTTGCTTAGGATCACACAGCTACTAAGTGGAAGAGCGAGAATTTAAAATCTGACCCCTTTGACTCCCAAGACTGCAGTGTGCCCCTGTCCCACACAGTTGCTGGTAAGTCTATGGTTGCCCCGTAGGCTACAGCCAGTTCTGCACAAGGAGCAGAGATAAAGCCAGACAGATCTGAGCTAGACTCCTGTGTTCGCTCAGCCAGTACTCACAGAGACTCTGTCACATGGCGGTCACTGTTGGGGATGTGGCAGTGAACAAAACAGAGAGTGGCACATACTGGGAAGGTTAGACAATAAACAAAAAATAAAACATATAATATGATTTGCTAAAAAGATAATTAGCAAACAAGAAACCTCTTTTGAATTTAACAATATGTGAGGATTTGCTTAAAAAAAAAAAAGACAACGCTGCCACCAGCAACGAAAAACAAATAGTCAATGAGAAGGATAAAAATGAAGCAAAATCGAGAGTATTGGGGAGGTTTTAATTATATTTTTTTAATTACTAATGATATCGGTCTCCTTTTTATATGCTTATTATCAATCAAATATCTTTTGTGAAGTGTATATCAAGTATCTATTGTTTGTTTTTCCATTTTATTTTTAGCAGTTCACTTTATATTTTGGATGAAAGTCACTTATCAGATGTATGTATTGTGAATATTTTACCCCGGTGTGACTTGCCTTTTCATTTTTTTAAGAATATATGTAATTCTTTTTACAATTTTATTTATTTACTTTTAGAGAAAGGAGAAGTGAGGGAGAAAGAAAGGGAGAGAAACATCGATGTGAGAGAGAAACATGGATCGGTTGCCTCTTGCACGTGTCTTGCCTGGGGACCGAACCCACAACCCAGGCATGTTCCCTGACCAGAGATCAAACTAGCGACCTTTTTCATTATGGGGTGATACCCAACCAACTGAACCATACCGATCAGGGAAAGAATATTTTTGGATGAGAGGTTTTTAATTTCTATCAGTCCTATTTATCAATTTATTCTCTTGTGGTCAATGATTTCTGTGCCTTAAGAAATTTTTGCCCATTCTGTAGTCAGGAAAATATCCTCTTCTGTTCTTTTTCAGAAGCTATATGCATTAGGTTTTACATTTAGGTCTATGGGCTGCTTTGAATTAACTTTTTATATATGGTGTTAGGAAGCATATCAAGCTTGTATTTTTAATTTTTTTGTGTGTTTGATTTTTTTCTATAGAATATCATTTTTTCCAGCAACACTTGTTGAAAATATTCTCCTTTTCTGTTTAATTTTTTTGGTGCCTTTATTGAAACTCAATTTGCTATATGCAGATGAATCTATTTCCGAACTCTCTATTCTGTCTGCTGATTTGTCTGTCTAGTCTTACGTTGCTACTACACTGATTTAATGTTTGGCTTTATGGTATATCTGAAAATCAAGTTGTCTCCCAATAATTTTTCTTCAAGATTTTTTTAATTATTCTAGTTCTTTTGCATTTCCATATGAAATTTAGAATCAGCTTTTCCACTTTCACAAAATAGCTGAGATTTTGATCGAATCTATAGATAAATTTGGGAATAATTAACATCTAAAAATACTGAGCTTTTTCAATTTATGAACATGTGGGTGTGTAAAAAAATAATTTTCCTCCCACCTTCTAAGTTCTTCTAGCTGGGCTGATAATCAAATTAACAGAGACAAATGAACAAGAGAAAATTAAGTTTTAATATGGGTGCACAGGAAATTCACATAAGCAGGAAATTCCCAAGACAGTGAGGCAAAATGAGGTATATAAGTCATTTTGGACAAAGGAAAAACAGGGGAGGAAAGGGTCTAGGATTTCAAAGAGGAAATAGGCAATTCACAAGCAGCCAAGCAGCCGAGAAAGTGGCAAATAAATTCTTGTGAGGCAAGTCAGAAACAGTGGAACAGAGAGGTATCTGACGAACAGATTTTTACCTGGAAACTTCCCATCTACCGTACTTAGTTCCTGTGTGCTAAAGTGAATACGCTTAAGGTTCCCTTCCCAAAGCAGGTTTTACTATCTGATAATCTCTTTAAGAAGGAAAGGGGAAAGGGAAAACAAAACACAAAACTCTTCCTGAGTTTGTTGGGCTTTAATTATTTTCAGCTTGAAATAACCCGCCTGTCAGGATGGCACATCCCAGGGACTCACTCATGACCTCCCCTCCCACGCATATCTTTATTTATTTGGAGCTTCTTTCATTTCTCTAAGTAACATTAGGTAATTTTCAGTGTACAAGTCTTATAAAGCTTCATTAAATTTATTCCTAAGAGTTTGATGGGGATTTTTTTTTTTAATGCTGTTGTGTTTCTTCTTTTATTTCCAGCTGGTAGATGCTAGAATGTAAAAATGCTCCTTATTTTAGTAAATGGGCCTTGACTCATACAACCTTACCACATTCACTCAGCAGTTCTGACAGTGTGCTTATAGAGTCATCTTAATTTTCTTAGTACATAATCACACCTTCTACAAATAAAGACAGTTTTACTTCATCCTTTCCAAACAAAACACATACATAGACTGGATGCAGTTAACAGGCTACCAAGATGACACCCTTAGGAGTCTAAACTCTTCAATGTGCAAGTAAAAAAATCTAAGGTCCAAAAAATGACATGCTTAACCAGTGCTTACCTGAATCTAGAACATGCCCTCTGAATCATAGGCCAGGAGTCTCTCTGTGACCAAACTACCATTTATGTGCATAGAGGACAGCTCTCAGATAAATGTCCCACTTCTACATTCCTGGCAAGTTCAATTTAGCTGCCTTCCTGTAACAGCTCCAAGCCTAGGTTGCCCCTTAGCAATGTCTGTCTCTTCTATAGCCAAAGTATGAGTGTCTTGATTTTCCCTCCAACTAACAGATAGCTTTCAATCCACATCCATACATCTTATTTAAGTCCAAGCACTTTTTTGGCTTATTTTTAATTTTTATTGATGTTCTTCTAATTATTGGATTGCAGTTCTTACTAGCTACTTCTATTCATTCATTCAAAAATCTTCAGTCTGTATATTCTGGGCATTGTAGTAGGTCCTGGATTATAAAGTGTTCAAAAAAACAAGTCCATTTCCTGCCCTATGATACTTAAAATTGAGTGAGGGGACCGCTATTCAGTTTTGTGTATGGTTCTAATTCTTGGCTCCAAAAATACAAGTTAGAGGATAGGGAACAAATAAATACCTCCTCCCCTCTCCTCACTCCCACCACTCTTTTTCCAAGCAGGTGATTCTGCTTGGTTACACCAGGCAAAAATAGGCTAGCCATTAATCTCATGCTTAGTGGATCTTATCCCCAAACTCCATTAATACCATGTCAGACAGAATTGGTTTTCAGTATTATTGAAAATTCCTGTCTCTTTTCAGTGGGAAATCAGGAGCAGATGTGTCAAAACCTGTAAGACAGACATTATTGTAAGACAGAATTTGAAATGGCTGTTTAATATAATCAATTTATTTTTCTAAACAGTTTTCCTAATTTCTAATGTTTTCTAATGTATTTTATTAGATTGTACTTTAGGGTGCCTGGAAATGAAGCATCTTATTGTTCAAACCAGTTATTTTTTCTGCACGACCATGGAGTGCGCCGTGTTTTAAAAAATAGTCTGATCTTCCATGACTATCACTGTCATTATTTCTAAAATAGACTCCTTGCTTTGAATTCAAAATACAAAAAGCCATGACTCCATAGAGGAAAACAGCCCAAACTAAGACAAATTATCTGCATAAGAGATTAGTTACAAAAGTCAGAGAAAAATATTCTTTATACAGAGTCACTCAGTCTCTGATTTTCTGCTAATTCTCTTTAGCAGAGCACTGATTTCCTGTGGATAAGTTTTATACTAATTTTTCTAATCACAAAATAATTTCTGCTTCTACAGATAACTTTCAACTATAAGTGAATATGTCTTATGCATCATTTTAAGTCTTTGTTTTTGTCAGTCTTGTCTTCATTTTGGTAATAAAATGGATATATTATTTGCAGAATAATTATATGCAGATTACTGCATGTGGTATCATTTATTCTTTTTCAAATTATACATTTCTCCCTCAGTCCTGGGATCATTTACATTATAAAAGATATGTACAGGAAGGAATAATTAATTTGCTTTTATTCTAAGCACCAGAATCCTCTGTCCTAATGCTGTCAGCGCTTTATCCGTGCCTGACCTTCACCCCATCAGCAGGGATGATGAAGTGAAGGGAATTTCTTCTGTCAAAGAAGTCTTGCCTACAGTTCTAGAAGATCATGTAGTAGCAGTGCAGCATGATATTGAATTTTAGTTAGCAGAAGAAAAAAATAAGAGAGCAAGAGTAGTTTGTTGTAGTTTGATACTAAAGATTACTGTGTGTGAGAATCTGCTCTCAGTGGAAGAACGGATTACATATTTTAGCATCTAAAGAAAGAATTTAGCAATTACATGCCTCTCTTCCCCCAAAACCAAACTTATGGTAGTTTGGGTTTCTCTATTATTATTTTTTTCCTGCTAACTAGTTTCTGATTTGCCTGAGGAAAGAAGCATAATCTAATGCACTGTTCCTTAACCAATGAGTTTGGATGCTTGTTTATGCTAAGAAAGAATTGCTGTCTCAAAATACTCTTGGTGTTCTTCATTTCTTCTTCCTGACTTATTTCAGGGATACAGATTATGGACTGATAGGGCCCAAGCAGGTAACAAAAAGCCCTGATTGCAGCTTGGTGTAAAATCCTAGGGGTTGACAGGTCCTGGAGATTATGGGACTACCTAGAATCCCTCAAATCCAAATTTTTAAACATTGTTTCAGCCAAACCAAAACTGTAGAGGAAGTGTGAAGGGGGATATGCAAAATTCAGTAATGAAGATAACCAGTTTCTTTCACTGATCTATGTGTCTGACACTAAATATCTTTTCTCTTTAATCTATCAAAGCCCTGAGAGGGAATTAACATTGTCCCCACTTCATCAATGAGCGAGAGACCAAGAATGTATGCATGCAGTTGTAAATACATGTAAATAAATGTGTCCATATGTACTTATGTAAACTATTATTATATGTGTAGGAGAGGTAGAGTTACATAGCAAAAGTACCATCAAATCTAGAGACAAACTGGACTTTAGTATCAGCACTGCCCCCAATTCCATATACAATATAGTAGAGTCAGCCCCTCTTTGCCTCATTTTTCATCTATAGAATGGGGATTTGTATACTTAAGAATTGAGAGGTAATATGTGTACAGATACTTCATAAACATAACAAAGCAAGAGCAAACCAAGGTATGAATTAACTTTTACATAGAGACAACATGCAGTGGGTGGGGAGATGGGCATCAATAGAACTGTGTCAGACAGAATAAAGGTCTCCCAAAGATGTTCCCATCCTAGTCTGCAGATCCTATGAAGAGGCCACGAAACATGGCAGAAGGGAATGAAAGTGGCAGATGGAATTAGAGTTGCTTAATCAGCTGTCCTCCAGATAAGGAGATTATCCTGGATTGCTGGGGAGGCCTGGTAAGCACATGGGTCTTTAGAAGAGAGACAGAAGCCTAGTAAGAGTCAGAGAAGGAGACAGGATGACAGGAAAGGAGATTGGAGTAATGCGACGTGACAAGGACTCAGCCTGACACTGCTGACTGACTGGTGGCCCATGACTGCCAGCAGCCCTGAGCGGCAGGAAGACCAGGAAGTGGATTCTCCCCCAGAGCCCTCAGAGAGGACTGCAGCCCTGACTTCAGCCCACGCAGCTAATTTCTGATTTGACCTCCAGAACTATCTGTGTTGCTTAAGCCACGAAGGTGTGGCAGTTTGTTGCAGCAGCAATAGCAACCAATATGAGAGCAGACTGACAGAGGGGCTGTGTGATGTTCTCTGCCAAGGGTCTCAGTGACTCCCAGCAGCTCAAAGGAATGTCAGAGACTGAGTACAATGGGACTAAGCCTTTCCTTTGCATCTAGTGGCTCTCTGGCTACTTTGCTCAGGCTTTTTCACTGCTCACAGAGATGCTCATAGAGATCAGAGAGAGTTGTCTGCACAGGAACTTGTGAAGTGTGGAAATTTTTGAGGGAGGTAAATATGCCACTCTCTTCATTGTGCTGATGCTTTCACAGAAAGGACCTGAAGTGAATGCAGGTGGGTAAAGTAAATTCTGTGACTTGATAGCCCGAAGCTCACTACTATACATGTACAGCCTGGAAACTGGAAAATAAGCCAGTGATGTATCTGTCTTTGGGGGCCAGAGGCAGAAAAAGGAAACCGAAAGAGATAGTTCCTTCCAATGTCATAGCACTGCCATGCAACCATGTATATATCTTGAGCTATAAATTCTGGAAATGAAGGAGAGCCCAGTAGGATTGATGGTCAATGAGTGGAGTTTACCCAACCAGCAAGGTGGATGAGCTTGGAAGTTAATTCACACACTTCTCCTGAAACAAAATTCTACACTTGAAATATTTGTAGCTTATTATACATTAGTTATACTGCAATAAAGCTACTTTGAAAAAAATGAAATGTGGACTTTTCTGACTTTCAAGCATCTCTGGTGCTGACCTATGGCATGCACCATGAATGTCCCGATTTTCAGCTTGCTTCCCAGCGTGAGTCCAGAACTGCAACTTCTTGGAGGCTGGAAGAGTGAGATTTGGGGTTTCACTTGGTACCTCATTTTTCTAATAAAGCAATAGCTAATTCTCTCTTTTCCTTTGATAGCTTTCATGTGGTATGGAGAAGCAGAAAAGCATCCACCTGCCTCCTCCTGAGTTTTATTGTCCCATACTATCGTGACCACAAGGGGAAGATGGCCTTTGTTTCAAGAGGCACCTGTGTTCGCTTCAGGTCCTTTCTATAAACTTGAGCAGATCAGTTTCTGTTCTCTTGTCTATTAAACACATTGCGTACCACATAGAAATCTCTAAGACATACGCCAGGGACTGCACGTTTTTGGTCAAACTGCACGTTATTTAAATCATCATAACTACAGATCGTCTCCGGAATCGTCAAAACAGTCATCCGCATCTTCGATCTCACTAGGAATATCTGATAAATTATCGTTAAATACTTCCGGAAGTGTATCAGTTTTGTTGGTTTCCTTCCTTTTTTCTGAAAAGGGGCATTTCTAAAAGTGCCAGAAACTTGAAGATGAAGACTATTCGAATGACCAAAATACAGTGTAACTGCAATGCTTTATGGGTTCGTGCAATTATATAGTTTTTCGTAGATTGACCTGCACGGTTTCCACGAATAAGATCGCTTCATTTGATATGGACAAGACAGTGTGTTGACATCTAAGGTCCGTAACAGATGGCGCGTGAAAAACGCGAAAACTCGTGAGCGGTATGCAATGTGTTAAATGGAAATACTGTTTCATGGCTGCTCCCTCCTTCATATAATAAATGTGATTAATCATGGAAGCTGAAAATATTCACACAGTTATGAGTTCTCAGAGATGTGGCTAAACAGAAATTATGTGATACATCTAAGTGTTCATTGCAGACATGCCTAATGAAAAAAAAGCTATGAAGAAAGAGAGTGCTGTGGACACGGGAGAATTGTAACAAATACCACGAGTCTCTTTTTAAAGCTGAGATTAGGCCCGAGTCTCATTAGGAAAGTTGACTGATCCACTTGATCATATAACCTCTGGGAGAATCTGAGAGCCTCTTCTGGTTTCTTTTGCTTCCTCTGGACATTCCCCAATTTAAGACTTTCAAAAAAGTAATTGTATGCAGCCCAATGTTTTCTTCTTTCTAACATTTTTTTTAATATAAACTGCTGATTAATTTAAACATCCTTATATCAGTAGTTACAGAATTACTGTGATATTTTGAAATTATATTTTGTATTAGTAAATATTATGAAAATTAATAAACCTCATATTAAGTGAATTTAGGGGCAGCTAGAAAAGAGAACAATGACACAGTTGTCATTCAACACACGCTACTGACCCCAACAGGAAGAGGCATATCAATACCTTGCCTCCCTGGCAATAAGTGATACTGCTTACCTACCTCGGCTCAAGGAAGTAAAGAGTCCTCCTTGCCCAGTAACAGCTTAGTCAATGGGAGGCTGCCATAGCTCAGCCAATGAAATATCACTATACTGCAACCTTTGAGTTTCCTCCAATGGCTCTTTGTTTACAACAGCCCCTCCGAAGTCCACAAAAAAGTCTTCCTCTCCTTTGTGTCTCTGGACTTGTGCCTCATTCATGATTGGACCACATGTCCCAAATTATAGTTCTTTCCTGCTCCTGAATAAACCCATTTTTCTGGAGAAATATCTAGCTATTTGTTTCAGGTCAACAGTATAGTACAAAATTGTCTTTCTAGCCTCTTTTTAGAGGCAAGAAGAAGGATGGTGTTTAAAACGAGGCTGTGAGAAAAACTTTTCTTTCTGTCTGTCTGTCTCTGATAGACACACATGAATGTGTGCATACGTGCGCACACGTGCACACAAACACTCCGCTCCAAGGGTGGTATAGCATATATTAAACTTGAGGAAAGCCTCAGCTAGCACTGCCTTTGAAATCGTTTGTATTTGCTTATGCTTTTAGACTTCAGAGTTGTTTTTATCCTCTCTCCTTCCAGATAATGAAAGAGATGCACACAACGTTCTGTATATTAATGTCATAAACACCTGCCTCTGGCAAAGCCTTAATGTGTGAACAAAGAAAGGAATTGTTCACACAGCAAAACATACTATGAGAAATGACTCTCAGTGGTGGAAACCTCTCTGTTAGAGGGAATTTCAGATCATTTCAATGTTTACAATTGCAACTCAAGCATATTGACAGAGCAATGCAAATAGATGTACACTAGAGCTGCAGGCAGAAAATTATTTGCACAGATACTGTAAAGATTTTCTAGTTATGTGAGAAATGAAAATGCATTTTTGCCATGTTTGGTAAACTGAATGTTACTTAGAGGACAAACCTCATGTAAAAGGGAGATAAGGAGAAATTGATTTGAATATTATTGCAGGGCAAAGTAAATAATCATGATGCATTCAACCTTTATAAATGTGCAAAACCAGATTAATTTTCCCAATTACAAACCTTAATAATATTAAATGGCTTTTAAACATGAAATAGGATAAGAGGTTGATGGTAATGATAATCCACAAATGCATTCTAAGGGATATTAATAAATGTTTGGTTAAACAAAGGGGAGAGGGGATGGGAAAGAGAGGGAGAGTGCTGTGGTAAAGACGTCTCCTTGAGACTTCTCAAATCCTTAAAGGCTAATACACAGTCTAAATCTCTAAATAGAATAGAATATGTGATGTTTCCAAACTCTTTGAACTCATAAACTTTTTCACAAAACACTTTAAGGGACTATGAGTTCTGAAGAACTTAGAAGTAACTGAAAACTCCCAACTGATGTAAACTCCACTGCACACCCTGTTCTCGTCACTGCTACAATGGCCAGCCTTAAAATCTCCATTTCTACAAAGGAATAGAGGGTTCATACAAGTGCAAGCAGAGACATTATTGTTCTATGATTCAGTGCCTGAAACGTGGGTCTCCATGGCTGAGAGTTATAGAGGTTATGCTGGGGAAATGCTGACCAGATCATCACAAAGAAGCATCACAGATGGACTCACAATATGTTGGTGATGTCGCTATTATCCAGGCCAAGAAATATTGCTTTGTCATGACCAACATCGCTTTATCAATCCCAAAGGTGTATAGGCTCAGATTAATTTTTAAAATTTTACTTATAATGAAAAACAAAATGGTCAAGGCAACCAGGCATCCATATCCTCTTCCTACTACTTCTCTTTATAATCCTACTGGGAAGCTAAATTAAAACCAGAAGGTTACTTAGTGACCATGGTTCAGAGCAAGAGGAGCTAGCAATATGACCTACATCATTAATGGTGTGAGTTCTAGCTTCAGTGATGGTAGAGCTCCTGGGAGCACTAACCGCTGCTTTCCCTTTAATTGCAGGTTTAGACAGATGTTATAGGCAGAATTCACCTCAAGGTTCACTTGAATAAATAGGTTGAAAGAACCTATCATTGTCCACTGTGATTCTCCATAATATTTTCATAGTTACCTTATCCCCACATTCTGAGAATAGCTTGCTATCATATAATTTTACTTGTTACAGTGGCAAGAACCTGGTAAATTCAGACTTCCCCCATTGTACCACCACTTGTCCAGAAGTATTAATGAATCAGTTCCTTTATATAAATTAAACAGAAACACCCAGATTTTATTATCATTAAAACATACTTTATTTTAAAGTGAAGAACTGTGCCAGTGTCTAATACAATGGAGCATGAGCCACACACATCCATTAGGATTTTCTCTAGTCAAAGCCAAGAGGAGGGAACACCCAAGGCTACCACCTCTGGGAGCAGACCACAACTAATGGCAAACTACAGAGTCCTTATCCCCTGACATGACAACTCTGAGATTTATTTTACATCATCTTCCATGGGTCTCCAGTGGGACTGAATCACAGTTGCCCAAAGTGATAAGCTGCTTATTGAACATTTTATATATTGACTTCCTTTCCCTGTCTCACCTCTCCACTTACCAATTTTTGCTTCCTGTGATCATTTTCCAAATAAGCTACCTATACCTTAAATACTAGTCTCAGAGTTCCAGGAGAACCCAACATAAGACAATATGCAACTACAGAATTGAATTAGAAATCTGCTCTAGATCCAGAAATATTTACTTTCTTCTTGACAGCTCAGCTTGTTTTAACTTGTTTTAGTAACCTGTGCCCAGACTTGTATGATTCCGTAGAATTTCAATTTGCGTATATATTATTGATCTCTCCATGACATGTAGGTGCTGTTTTACCCTTCTTGGAAAAACCATGCTTACATCAAATGAGTCAACATTCCACCTGTGTTTTGGTCCAGGTGTGGAACCTGTCGCATGTGTCATGAGGGAAAGCTAAATGACAGTATTCCAAACAACACAGCTGACTGAGCTGTGTGTTCTGACTTGGAATGAGCACTGCCCTCCCTGGTTGTCTACCGCAGTGTTACCTCATTTATAACAGAAGAGGTTGCATTTTGTGTTTATAAGGAATCTTTCCAACTCTAACATTTTAATTTCTGTGATTCTAATTGCCAAAAATTATTGACAGTTGCTGTTAAATTGATAGAAATTATAATTATTAAAGCCACAGAGAAATATTTGCTTTTAGATTCTAGAAGCTAGAATATGTAAGATTACTTGTACATTTTTGCATTTGAAATTTAGCTTTAGGTTAATTTTAGGCTAACAATGTGTTAAAAATAATTTCTCATTTAGGTCAGGATGGAACACCAAAAATATGTGTGTAGTGCTATTTTATTTTATATTTTAAACTTAAATATCTAAATTGGGAAGTGCGTTGCCATGAACCCTAACATAAGAAGGAACACAGTAAACTTGGGTTTTGATTTAAAGAATTGCTAATTTGATTGAACCACTATTGTTTTTTTTGGAAGGCAAGGATCTGCACGCTGGGGCTAACATAGTTGGTTGATATGTTGAGATTGATCTTTACCTTTTGGCATGAGAGTTAAGGATAGGTTGGACTAATTTATAGGATAAAATGGCCTTTACAATAAAAAGCTATCAGAGTTTCCAAAAGGCCCATAAAATCTTTAAACTTTATATGGTCCTGAATTCCTCTATATAAATTAATCAGAAATACCCATATTTTTAAAAAATTTTAAAACATTCACTTATGATGGCCATTCTGACCGACATGAAGTGGTATCTTACTGTGGTTTTAACTTGTATCTCTCTGATGGCTAGTGACGCTGAGCATCCTTTTATATGTCTCTGGGCCCCTTGTATGTCCTCCTTGGAGAAGTGTCTGTTCAGGTCCTTTGCCCATTTTTTTAATTCGATTGTTTGTCTTCCTGGTGTGGAGTCGTGTGAGTTCTTTATATATTTTGGAGCCCTTGTTTGAGATATCATTGGTAAATATATTTTCCCTTTTCATTTTGCTGATGTTTTCCTTAGCTGTGCAGAAGCTTTTTAATTTGATGAAGTCCCATTTGTTAATCTTTCCTCTATGGCCCTTGCTCTAGGGAACATAATAGTGTAGCCACTGTGAAAAACGGTATGGAATTTCCTCAGAAAACTAAAAATGGAACTGCCTTTCAACCCAGCAATTTCACTGCTGGTAGTATATCCTAAGAATCTTGAAACACCAATTCAAAAGAACCTATGCACCCCAATGTTCATAGCAGCACAATTTACAATAGCCAAGTGCTGGAAACAGACTAAGTACCCATCAGTAAATGAGTGGACCAAAAAACTATGGTACATTTACACAGTGGAATACTACACTGCAGAAAGAAAGGAAATCCTACCCTTCATGGCAGCATGGATGGAACTGGAGAGCATTATGCTAAGTGAAGTAAGCCAGGCAGTAAGAGACACATACCATAGGATCTCACCTATAAGTGGAACCTAATCAACAAAACAAACAAGCAAGCAAAATAGAACCAGAGACATTGAAATAAGAACAAACTGACAGTAACCAGAGGAGAGTGGGGAGTGGAATAATGGGGGAGAGAAGGGCAAGGATCATCAAGGAACATGGATAAAGGACCTGTGACAAAGACAATGGGGGTGGAGGAAGGATCGAATGTGGGATGTGGGGGAGGGGAGAGTAATGGGGGAAAATGGGGACAACTGTAATTGAACAACAAGAAAAAAAGAAGAAAAAAAATACACTTGTTTTATTTTTTAACTTTTTTACTTTTTTTGAATTTATTAGGGCAACATTGATTAATAAAATTATATGGGTTTTAGGCATACAATTCTATAATATATCATCTGTATTATGTTCACCACCCCAAATCAAGTCTCCTTTAAAACATACACTTATTTAAAAATGAAAAAGAGCCCTGGCTGGTGTGGCTCAGTGGATTGAGCACCAGATCATAAACTGGAAAGGTCACCAGTTCGATTCCCTGTCGGGGCACATGGCCTGAGTTGCAGGCCAAGTCCCCGTTTGGGGGCATGTGAGAGGCAACCTATAGATGTTTCTCTCTCTCTCTCTCTCTCTTTCTCCCTCTCTTCCCCTCCCTCTAAAAATAAATAAATAAAATATTTTTTTAATTAAAAAACAAAATGGACAATAAATACGCTTTCCAATTTTCTTAAGTCAGCTTCTTTAAAAGAAAGAAACAACTTCATAATGTTTAAGAAGCTACAAGCACAGCAGGGAGCAACTCAACTCCATAGAACTCATCCTATGAAAGGTGTTGTCTCTGACCATGGGAGACTGTGGCATTTTATTTGGTAAGTTTCAGCCTTCCCAGCAATATAAGCTCAACTTGGAAGTTGACATTTTTCTATAGCCTGTAGTACTTCTACTTTTACTTTTAAGAAAAAGAAGAAACCAAGTTAGCATCCAAGTGACCTGAGAGAGATATCTTTAGAGACTAGATTCCAAACAAGGAAGCTCAACCTTGGGCCAGTCTGCCAGCTGATGGGATGTTCAGTGGCCTGGATAGTGTCTACTCTCCACTCTGCTTTCCAGAATTGCTTTCTGTATCCTAGTTATGTCATGCTTAGCTTCTCTTCTCTCAGCAAGTACCTGTTCGTTCATCCTACTTTGTTTTCTCAAACATTCCAAGTTCTTATTCTGTATTTCAGCATCTCTTAGCAAAACAAGAGAACATCTATTTGTATTCCTATACTTTTTAATGTATTAAATGTAAATTATAGAACTACTTTCTGGATACTTCTGGACACAGGAAATGGATTCCTGCCAAATGGCTTCTGAAAACAGTTACTCCAGAATGTGAAGTAATAATTACTCTGGTATTCTTCATTTTGTTTCACATAATCACGAGATGCCCCAGTGTCCTTTCTTCATTGCTTAAGATGTAGGGAAGCATTTCACGGAAGAACTGAAAGAACAAATTTATATGCCCCGGCTCTCAAAAATCCTAGATTAAATGATAGGTTTCTTATACAAAATAATTTTTGTAAACATGTTTCTTTCTCAGATCATTTCTTGGAAATTCCCCACCCTTATCCTGCTAATTGAAGCTGCTCAGGACCTGTGACATTCTAAATTTGGTCATCATGTGATTTCCGAGTTACATTTATATTTTCTTTTTTTTAAAGATTTTATTTATTTATTTTTAGAGAGGGGGGAATGGAGGAAGGAAGAGAGGGGGAGAAACATCAATGTGTGGTTGCCTTTCATGCGCCCCCTACCGGGAACCTGGCCCACAACCCAGGCATGTGCCCTGAGTGGGAATCCAACCAGCGACCCTTTGGTTCATAGGCCAGCACTCAGTCCACTGAGCCACACCAGCCAGGGGTGATTTATATCTTCTTTAGCCTCAAGAGTTCATCTGGATGTAGTCAAATTAGGCTGGATAATAATAGCAGGTGAAATTTTATTGAAGACTTATTATTTGTAGGTTCTGTGCTAAGTACTCAGTGACCCTGTGAGATAGGTCTTTATTATTTAACTTCATTTTACAAGATATATTTTATGAAAACTAAGGTCTGGATTTTAAGTATCATGCTCAAGGTTGCACAGTTAACCCTTTGTAGAACTGAACTCAAACTCATACTGGCTACAAAGCTCTCAGTAGGGAATTTTATCTGACTTCTCAATTTCTCTTGAACAAAATATTTCAAAAAATATACTTGGAAAATATTAATTAACTGGAAATAAATTACCAGCTGTCATGATCCTCTCATAGCTCACACATTGCACCCTTCTACCATATAAATACACATCAACAACAAACATTTGGAAACGCTCCAGTGTCAATTAAAAGAAAATGCAGAATGCAAAACTCTACATGAACATTTCATATTCAAACGCATATTCCATCATTGCCCCCACAAATGCCCTTTTCTCCTTCTAATCAGGATCAGCTAGGGCTTACATGTTCACTGTTCTTCCTTTTTTTTTTCTAAACTACATTTCGGGTCATGTTTGTCAAACATTTTTGTTTGCCTCTGATGTGACTGAAATGATCAAATGAGTCAGTGGCCCTCCGCTGGCATACTGGGGCATATGGGGATGTACCACAAATGTTTCCCGAGTGTGCTGCCAAATTTTGAGCAATGTGTAAAATGTATTTTGGTTACAGCTAAAGATACATATGGTCATTGAGATGTCTGTCAAATGGAATATGGAGCAAAAGAAGTCCTGTGATTTGCTCTGGATCAGGTTATGACTTGCTGAAAGGAAGAGTTTTCAAGCTGGTTTCAAAGTGACAGGGAGGGTTTCTTAGTAAAGTCCACAGCTCTGCCACTGGGGTTTTCAAGAAAGCATTTATCTGCAGTAATCAGTTATTCTCAAGCAAAGACCCCGTGCTAAAGGCCAGTTGCTTGAATCCTGTGATGACAAGAGCAGCTTTCGTAGGTGGGTGAAGATGTCGCTGTGCTGTGACTGTGAGCACGTGCTAATCACTGTAAGTGGCGAAACAATTTCCAAAAGTTCAAGAACCGCTGATACAGACTGACATTTGAACTTTGTAGAGCAATAATTTTGGAAAAAATTACATCCCTCCTTTTCCTTCCAGTGATGTTCTTATATTTCAGAAAAACAGTGCCCCACCTGGAATTTTCCATCATCCCACTATTTTATCACACTCGAGTCTGACCTTCTGAATAATAGTCTTTATTGTCATACTAGTTTCTGGTTATATCTCAATGACCCAGACCAATTTAACTACCTGGAATAATGGAATACCTGATAGTCTGTTAGCATTACTAACCTAAATATCTGAACAATATGGGTGTCATAGCCAAGTCTAATTTATCACCAAGATAAACCTGTCAAGCTTATTCTATCGGCCTACATGCTGCCATTAATGGAAAGAAGCCTACCTATCCCATCCACAAAAATGATCAAAATTCATAAGTAACATTTTATGTGTGTTCAGCATGCATATACTATTACAGTGAAATACATCATTGGAGTCTTGATTGAAATTGTGTTCAATCTATAGGTTGATTTTGGTAGTGTGAGCATTTTAATGATGTTAATTCTTCCTATCCATGGACACAGTGTGTGCTTCCAGTTATTTTTATCTCATTCAATTTCTTTCTTCAGTGTCTCACAATTTTCTGAGTACAGGCCCTTTACATCCTTGGTTAGATTTATACCTAGGTATTTTATTCTTTTTGTAGCAATTGTGAATGGGATTTTTTTTTTAATTTCCCTTTTCTGACACTTCATTAATGACATATATAAATGCAACTGACTTCTGGATATTTATTTTATAATCTGCTGCTTTGCTGAATTCATTTATCAGTTCTAGTAGTTTCTTGGTGGAATCTTTAGGGTTCTCTATATATAGTATCATGTCATCCAGAAATAATGACAGTTTTGCCTCTTCCTTTCCAATTTGGATACCTTTTATTTCTTCTTCTTGTCTGATTGCTGTGGCTAGGACTTCCAGTACTATGTTGAATAAGAGAGGTGAAAGCAGACATCCCGGACTTGT
>VMDR010017795.1:0-19754 GCA_007922815.1 Macrotus californicus
AAGGGAAGTTTCTGAAAATCATTAAGTTAATGTAAGCAATGAAAATGAGTACCCAAGAGATTTTTCTCTGCCACATATCCATGAAAACTTGTCAAGAGTATATGAGCCATAATTTATCCAAATATATATGCCTATATATGTATCTGTATATACACATACATATGTAAATATATACATATGCCTATATGGTGCGTATATATGCATATATTTATACACATACACGTGTAAATACACACATACACAAGAGGTCTGTCTGTAAAAAGCCCAGCCACTGTGAATAAAAAGAAAATGGTTTGTGCAACACTGATATAACCTGGCAGGCAAGGAGAGTGGACTGGAATGCACAAGTGTGAACAATGATGACTTCACTGTACTAGTCAGTGGGGGCGGTACGTGCTGTTGAGTGAGCATGTGTGTTATGTGGCCATCACATTCAAAATGACTGAGTGTGTACAGCAATAATTCTGCATCATATTTTGCATTAAGCTTGAATGTTTCTCTACAGAAATTGTTCAGATTACTCAGAAGGCCACAGCTATGGGCAACTGGTGATTGGCAGCTTTATCACAACAACATGCCTGCTCATGCATTACATCTTGTTCAAAGTTTTTTGGTAAAACATCAAATCACCCAAGTGACTCAGCCCCCACTAAAGCCCAGATTTGATGCCCTGTGACTTCTGGCTTTTCCCAAAACTAAAATCACCTTTGAAAGGGAAGAGATTTCAGACAGTCCATGAGATTCAGGAAAATATGGCAGGGCAGCTGATGGTGATTGGGAGAAGTGTGTGAGGTCCCAAGGTGCCCACTTTGAAGGGGACTGAAGCATCATTGTCCTATGTACAATGTTTGCTGTACCTTGTACCTTCTTCAATAAATGTCTCTATTTTTCATAGCACATGGCTGGATACTTCCTAGATAGACCTCATACATATGTTTTCATTGAAAAAAATTTCAAATGGCATCTAAGGCCTCAGATGTAACAGATAAATATTTTATAACAAAGTAAGCTCTAAAGCAGAATTCCACTTATTGAATTCCATTTTCCTTTAAAGTCTTATTGTAACATATGTGAAAAATGTCGGGAGTAGTGTGACTAGAAGAGAGAGCGGTTGCTGTAACAGTCTGATGCCTTTGTCCTTCCTCACTGAACAGACATAGTAGAGAGAATAAGAGAAAAAAATCCTCTTCTTTCATCGTAATATAAGAAATATATCAGAAAAATAAATGGCTTGGGCCTGAATAATTATCATGTATTCATTTAGTTTTCTGCGTGATGTAGATTCATCAAAAATAAAATTCAGTAATATATCCTATTGCGGAGTAACACATGAGAAGCTGATTATGACAATGACGGCCAATATGAGTAGGCAACATTCACTGAGTGCTTAGTAAGTGCCAGGCACTGGTCAAATTGCTTTACATGTATTAACTCTCTGAATCCTCGAAAGCAAGCTAGAAGGTAAACATTATCATTATCTCTATTTTAATAATGAGAATAATGAAGCACAGTGATATTAAGAAATTTGCTCAAGATCGAGCACCAGAAAAGGACAGCCTGGCTTTGTTATTCTCGTTCGTATCCATTTTTCTAGCCTCTCTCTGTAAAGGAATACCTGTAATGCCTCCAAAGAGCTAGCACCACTTACATGATTTATGTGAATTGTCCTCATTCTATTGATGAGGGACTGGCACCTACCGAAGTTAAGCCATTCAAGGTTATAGCTACTCAGTGATGGCCGGAATTGGAATTTATGTGTGTCTGAATTTAAAGCTGGACTCATTTCATTATGTTGACATCCAGGTAATAATGGATCATAGTTTAGCACAGTGGTTGGAAAAGTGCTGCCCATAGACAAAATCCTGCCTGCCACCAGTTTTTGCAAATAAAGTTTTATTGGAGCTTATATGAGCCATGCTCATTCTTTACTATTGACTGGCTGCCTTCACGCTATCATGGCAGAGTTGAGTAATTGTAACACAGACTATATAGCCCACAAAGCCAAAATGATTTGCTGTCTGGACCTTTACCAAACGTTTGCTGACCCGCCTGGAATGCCCTTTGCTGAGATCCTGGCAGAAATGAAAAGAACACTGTTATGATTACAGTTGCCATCTTTTGCATTTAATTTATTAATAGGTGGAAATTGCTAAGGAAATAAAAAAGGGGACAAAAGAGCCCAACATCCCTGCTGGGTTGAATAGTTTCCCAAAAGCCTTGTTCAAGTCCTACTACCAGGTACCTATGAATGTGACATTATTTGAAAGACAGAGTTTATGCAGATGCAATCAAGTTAAGATGAGTCCAGTATGACTGCTGTTCTTATAAACAGAAAACACCAGGTGAAGACAGAGATGTAGAAAGAGAATGTCATGTGACAACAGAGGAAGACGATAGAGTAATATAGTTGTTGGCCAAGGAGTGTCATTGGATTGACAGCCACCACCAGAATCTGCTGCCCATAGGCAAAATAGGGAAAAGGCAAGGAAGGGTTCTACCCAGAATCTCAGAGGAATCACTGATCTCCTTGCTGA
This sequence comes from Macrotus californicus, assembly GCA_007922815.1. Classification (NCBI taxonomy): domain Eukaryota; kingdom Metazoa; phylum Chordata; class Mammalia; order Chiroptera; family Phyllostomidae; genus Macrotus; species Macrotus californicus. The sequence goes on from VMDR010017795.1 coordinate 2,535, forward strand.
CACCTGATTTCAGACTTCCATTCTGCAGACTGTGACGGAATAAATTTCTGCTGCTTTGAGCAACCATTCTGTGGCATTTTGTTCTATCAGTCCTCAGAAACCACTGCAATGCTCTTTAGGATATGGAAAGAGACAGGACAGCACTTAATCACTTGTTTTCAATGCTGTACTACAGGTTGCCCGCTGACCATTAACAATTTTTTTTTTTTTAGTAAACTCATAATGGGGAGAGAGCCATCCAGGCAGAAACTGTATTACCTGCCCTTACTGGCTTTAGTCAAGGTCATATGCCTCACACTTATCAACAGATATTAGTGGTAGCAAAATGGCCAAAGTAACTAAGAAAGCAGTCTGCACTCTTTAGGTTCCAGATGATGGCTCAGAAGCCCTGGGGTGATGGAGCCATAAGATAAAAGAAACATGGGCTCTGGAAATTCACAAGAAATAGAATGCTGCCCTTTGCCAACTGGTCTTCATGTGAGAGGAAGGTCAACTTCTATTAAACATCCCTGGGATGTTTTTATGTTTTCTTGTATCAAGTATTCTAATGATTAAACACAATTAAGTTTCTCACCATCTCTAGAACCTGAACTCCCCACAGGTGGGATATTATGATTGTCCTATAAATAATTTTAAAACCAAATAGGGAAGGATATGACCACTGAAAAGGTCACCTAGTAACCCAAATTTAAAGGATATATGCCACCAGCATAAACCCTGTAGAGGAGCTGAATAAAATGTATGAGAAGAGAACATCCAAACTACTGATATATGGTGAACAAAAAAATGAGTGACCTCTGGGAATTTTGGACCCAGAGGACGTTTACAGGTACCCTAATTTACAAAATCTAGTGATTAGACTTAGTTGTGGACATCTGGGAAAGAAAAGCAGCCCAAAGATCAACGTGATGCGTACCAACACTGTGCTTGAAGCAAAGCCTTGGACAAGAGGTGGGGATGAATGAGTCACAGGCAGCTCCCCCTTCTGCAAGCAATTGCTCTCAGTGATCCCAAAATGTGATCTTTCTGTGCACAATACAGAAACCCACTGGTGCTATTATTTCTGTACTCCTTAGCCAGGATAACACACTTAGCAGTGTCTGGCAAGGGGTTCCTTAAACCTGCAACTCCAAAGAGGCTATTTATGACCAGAAAGAACGTTTACCTGTCTTGAATAAAGCAGGATGAAATGCCGAATGCAAACATGACTGAATTAGACAGTCTATGTTTTTCCATTTTGTAAAAAGTCAACTTATTATTTTCTCAATTTGCATAGGCTAACCTACAATTTATTAATCGATTTTTTATAGTATTTCTTTTGCCCTTGATTGCAAACTTTTTTTTATAACAAATCTTAATGAGACTTCAGGTTTATCTTCCTGGAGCAACACGCTGATGAGGGATCGGGGGTTAAGCTGCCACCAAGGGACTTGTGCCCTGCCTGGGATATTTCTCAGCATCTGTCAGAAGGAATCTGAGATCAGCCTGTAGTTCTCCATCACTAGGTAGGGAGAGAAAAGGTGGGTAACATCATGAGTTCTCTTATGATGTAGTGTATTTTTAATTCACTTTTTTCCAGTCTACTACTTCTCGTTTGATCATATGGGTGATATGTTTTTATAGACAAAACCTCAAAAAGTAAAGAAAAAGTCTTTGAGTGGAAGTCACACTACACACATCAGAAAGCTAGAGTTATAGACAAACAGATCTGTCAACATATGGTTATGCAGATAGATGTATCGCAACCCTTTTGAGTCTGACTGCTTTACTTAGGATGTGCTCTTGAGTAAAAGAACAAACTGCTTTTGTTTTCTTGGATTCTAAAACAACAGGCTTTTGCTATGGATCAAGAATTTCTGATATTAGATCCTGGATTTCATCAGTCACATTTACCTAAACATCGTTTTTTTCCCCTATTTTCCATCAGAAGGTTTATTATTTAGTTTCATGGTTTCCATGCACTCGGGGCACAAAAAAAAAAATAGGGGAAAAATAAGCACAAGGAATTGCTGCTGTCACACAAAAAGAAGTCTTTGAATAAGCATCATAAAATGGAAAGTGCTGAAGGTTCCTTGTCAAAGTAGATAAATCAGAAAATATACAATGCCTGTTTCTAAGTGCTCAGGAAAAGGCAGAAACAATTCAGGAAGAAGCTTAAGTCAACAGTACAATGTTTAAAATTGGGGTTTTACAAGCTGTGCCATTTTGTATGATCCTAACATGCAAATGAACTTAAATCACCATCTCTTCATCTTTAAAATAGCATTATAATAGGGATTAAATGAGGTGATGTATGTAAAACACTTAGCACCATGCCTGGCATACAGGAATTTTTCCAGAAATGGTAGCTTTAAAAAGTGAATATTCATAAAAGTTGGTATCATTAACTGAAGTCCTAGTTAGTAGTGCATGAATTTTTATTTCTGTGAGAATACACTTCTGACAGCACTACGGAAAAGTAGTGAAATTGATGGATTTTACAAGACACATAATGATGAATAATGACTATTAATAATAACTAATGTGGATTCAGATTTGAGCATCTTTTAGGGAAAGGTTTTGTGACATTCCCTTATAGAAACACCAGCATGACTGACAGACTTAAATTTGAACATACATTACAAATGCCATGCAATTTTTTAAACTGCATCCTAATTTGGAACTATATGTTAGTTTCTCAAAATGAGAATTTCATCTCCGATAAATTTCAAACAGCTCTTCTGACTAGCCCTGCAGTCCAGCTGAAAAACGAATGCTGTTTTCCCCTCAGGTGATCCATACGGGTGACAGGAGAAAATGGGCATGTTCCACATCTCCTTGAGCCGTCTGTCTTCCCCTTCCTCACAAGCAAAGTGGCAACACCAATGCCTCACCAAACCCTCTGTGGGCTCCTACAGGAGAAAGACACTGTGCCAAGCTCTCAGATGGATGCACAGAGGCATAAAACTGCCCCTCTCTTTCCCCCAAGGACCTTAACACTGAAGCAATGATACACCAGTGGAAAAACCATGAAAAGTGTGAATGCAAAAGCTGTTGAGTGTGTCATGTACCACATCAAAAGAGGCTCCTGGACACCTCTTGCTAAATAATCATCGCATTATTAGCTGCCTTTCAGGGTAGGACAAACCTTTTAGATAATCAGAAAGCATATCACACACCTTACATATTTTTCCCTGCTTGGAGTATATATTTTTAAATCAGACAATTTCCTGGAGGGGGCCTTTGGGAAATACAAAATTGGCCCCTCACCTCCAGCCCCACCATTCACTAACCTTAACACAAAGAGGCTAATTCTACATGGGATAACCAAATCAAATCGGAACAGAAAGTTCAAGGCAGCCGTAATTCTCAATCTGTGGTTTGTGTTCTGGAAAGCCACAGAGGGCTCTGATCTGTGGACCTGCACAGAAAGCCTTTGCTCACTTATCAGTCTGATCTCATCACCCTAGGCAAGCAGATCTCTAACTCCATGTAGGTTGTAGCCAGGGAAGGTGTTCAAAAGAAATGTACCATTTCTTCCCTGTGAATGTTGGTTTTAACTCACACTTAAGGGGAGGGTTATATTTCTTTCTTGTTTTCCCTCCTGTCTAGCTCTATGTTCTGGAGGGGAAAAAACAGCAAGTTTGCTGCCCTGCCAAATGAAGACCACATGCAGAAACTTCTTTCCCGGCTGCCGGAGGGTTTCATCTGTCCTTTTCAAGCCCTATTTCTCTGTAAACTATTGTCTTATTCCAGTTTACCATGTAAGGATCTCAGAGAAAGAAGTAAAAATACATCAAAAGGAAAAACACTTTTTGCCCAAGATACTATTTGTGGAAAGCATTCTCCTTTTATGGTCATGGCTAGAAAGCAAATGACGGCCCAGAAAAACTATGGAAGCAAAATAGCCATTCACTTCACTGCACAGAAATGCAAACTCAGAAACTGAACAGAAAAGTCAGAAACTGGATTAAATTTGCTCTCATGTTATAACAATCTGCCTAAAAAGACCTCTATTAAAATGTCTCGGTCAAATAAGGGAGGCAGGAGTGTGTCCTGAAAAGCATGTGAACTCTGGGGTCAAAGGCATCTCAGTCTTTCTCAGTCTTATCTAACACTGACTGACTGGGTATCTATTACACTGTTAACGATAAATAACACTTCGTTCTCGGGAAAGCTTAGAGAATTGGTGAAATGATGTAGATTTGTTGGGTAATAAGTAAACCTGTTAGGTACTGAGTGAAATTAAACTTCTCGAGCTGCCCTTCACTACCAGGACAGAAATAAATTAAGTTAAACATCCTGATGTGCTTTACATGGGAACACCAGCTCCATTCATTTTACCAAATAAAGCTGTGAGGATCATGGAAAGAACTAGAAAAAGTCATATGATACTGAGCAGAAATAGCTCAAGATTATAGGTCATAACAGAGCTTCAAGAAAAACAAGAGTGAAGTCATAGCATGTTCACTTAACAAGTGGGAATTTAACCATATAGGTTTGGGGGGGTGGAACAACAGAGGGCAAGCAGACTGTGTACAAGATTCTGTCCAATGCTCCGGTCCATGAATATGCGTCCCCAAATGTGAGTTGAAACCACTGGGACAGACCTGGTCTTCTCTTAGCCATCTTAGTTCCACACTTCCTTCCAGGGTGTGATGATCTTTCCAGGCAATTGTGATTCAAGTGTCAAATAACACATAGTCATCAGAGAACACATTCTACGAGTATGTCAACCACATCAGCTGGTACCTAACTTAAGAGATAACCACTGGGGAAAATACTGACAACTTGGAAAGACAGATTGATGTACATTTCTACCGGTTATTTTTTGTGAAGTTTTCTGAGGTCATTTTCCTGAAGACACGATGCCATTGTAAGTCATTAAGAGCATTTAAAACTGACTATTTACCTTCAAGGACTGTCTCATGAACTATTACAGTAAGATTACAAGTTGATGTTTAATATAGTTAAAGCAACTATCGCTCAGATGCTCAAATCTGCTTTGTAAGAGCCATGGAACCGTCTACTAAACAACAGCCCACCCTCTGTTCAAGACCCCTAAGGGATGGGCACTCACTACTTGCCAGGATGCCATTTCATTATTGCATATGCTCCATCTGAATGTTTTGATACTGCTTAGAAATGGCTCCTCCTGTATTTTTTTCCATTACTGTCCTGAGTATTACCCCTGAATTCCTCCTAAACATGATAAATCTTCAAATACTTGAAATTTAAAAATGGAGCCTTATAAACATCCCAAGTCTTGTACTTTCTAAGTTAAACATTGTTAATATCTTTCATCTTTCTTTGTCTGGCCCTTTCCCCATCCTGACCTCTTAAAAAAGGTTCCAGTTTTTAATGTAGTGCCACTCGCTATCTGAGATGCCTAAAAACAAGCACAATAGTGAGCTTGAGACCTCAGGAGCTTCCTGGGTGATATTTGAAACTGCCCCCACCCACCCCAGATATGGAAGGCAAGGAAAGATCAAAGAGGAAGCCCACTCCATAAAGCAAGGGCACTTACACACGAGGCTTATCTTAGGAAGCCTCGAGCCAGGTAGATCACCCTCCAGTCAAAATCTTAAGTTTACACAGGGGCTTTACCTGGGTTCAGGCACATACACCGTCCAGGTGTTCTCAACAACCCATTGCTCTCTCAAGGCTGTGTCCCTGCAAATGCCTCTCACTATAGGCAGAGTTTGCTGGGCCAAACGTGCATTCTAAGAACAAGGAAGGGGTAGGAGCCTCCCATTGCCAGGGTCCAGCTTACGGTCACGTCCTCTAAATGACCTCCTCCAACAACAGCACCATCCTCAGGGTCTCCCCAGTATGGGACTATTTATTGGTTCCTATTTTTCAGGTGCTATCACCTTAACCAAGTACTCTAACATCACATGAGCTCATTTTGTGGTGAAAGCCACAGTCAGTGGTAACTTGTGGTAAACTTACATGAAATTCTTGAAGTTTACTTTCATGCATGTTGCTCTCCCTCCTTCTGCTTTGAAACATCGCTTTTGAAAAATTTCCCTTTTTCTGTATTAAACAACATTTTGAAAGGCTTCACCCCGAATCCAGCCTGTAAGAATGTTTGCACATGTTCACTCGGAGAAGTTCACACATCGGACGAAGCCATAGCGTCTGGGTAACGGGGAACGTGGGACAGCATCAGGAGTTTCCTCGGCCGAACTTTGAAAATGCCAACTTTCTCATTCCCAGTCTAAGATGATTGACTCAGAAGAATAAAAACACCTAACTTGTGTAGATTGCCTTTATTGTGCAATAAAGAGTCTGTCATCCGTTTAAGTTTAGTATAGACTCTATAGCCTATAGATTCAAGAAGAAAAAATATTTAAAATAAACCTTACTGTTTTCCTTAGTAAACTAAGCTGGCTTCCTTGGCAACAACATGATGCATGGGTGTAAATTTGTGTGCTTTCCAATACTTTTTCTTTCTAATGTAAAATTTAAAGAACTTTCTCATAGTAACTGTTCACTAATTTTGAGTCCCCAACCATTTTTTTTTCCAATGAAGGAAGAGAATTAATATTACACTTACGAGTTTATTTACTTGTTTGTCTCTTTGTGGGAGGGATGAGGGGACATGTTTCATTGGCTGTGTTTCTGGTGTAATTAATATGCCCCTACCATAATTAACACATTCCACTGAGTAAATAAATATACAAACGAATGAATGAAAAGGTCATATAATTCAAAAGCAATATGGGAACAAGGAGATGGTCTTGGAATAATTAACCAACTTCCTCTCTGGTTGCAGAATTTCTCTGCCAGTCTTTCATGCACTGTGTTGAGCCGATTACAGATTAAAGTAATTACAGTGAATTCTTGATTACTGGCATGCAGTCTCATTATTTTGTGGATTACCTATCTCAAGTAATTCCAAACTTATCTGCTTCCACCCAGCACATGTCTGAGTTACAGTGAGCCTCAGTGATAGCAACTGCATGCTTTAGGAAAGCACATTTATGCTGATATTCCTGTTCAGAATACATAATTATGAAATTCATTCCGGTGGGGCTTAGGGTTAGAGAACTAGCAAGCATTCCAAAATAAAATGCAGTGCTTGTTTTTAATTCCTAAATATTATGAGATAACTTGGATAAAGAGAATTGAACAATTAATCTATACCCTTCCATAATAGTTTGATAAATCATAATTAGTAACCCACCTATTTCTCACCCTGAGATTCCCTACCTCTCACTGTGGTCATTGATAACTGATAACAATTGCATTTGATTAATTCATTCTTTCAACAAAAATTTATAAAGTGCTACACTGTTCTAAGCAGTATGCTAGGTGTTGGAGATGTGGCATTATGCAAGAGAAGCATGGCTCCTGCCCTCAGGGAGCTTAAAATTTACTGTTGAGATAGACCTTGAGGGAGGTAGAAGAATGGTCCCCACAGTGTTCACGTTCTAACCTCTGGTACCTGCGACGTCACATGTCAAGGGGAACTGATATGGCTGATGGAATTAACATTTCTAATCAACCAGGTGTAATGATATGGGACCTTAAGTGGAAAAGTGAGTGGCACAATTATCAGAACCAGAAAGATGTGCAAAGAGAAGGGAGAGATTCCAAACTAGGTAACATGAATGTGAAGAGATTTTCATGGAGAGAGAATAGTATGTTTGAACAGTCTGAGAGAGAGGAAAGCCAGCATTGCTCAAAACCTGAGCAGCCGACGCAGCAACTTGCTTGGGATGCAAACAGATTCTTGGGAAGAGCAGCAATGCTGGGAAGCGGCCACAGATCAGACCACGCCCGGCCTTGTGGACCGTGGCACAGAGTTTCACCTTCATCCTAATGGCAAAGGAGCTCTTTGGAGGGCTTTCTTCGGGACACAGGTGGAATCAGATTTGTGTTTTAAGATCATCCGGGCTCATGTTTGGATTATGAATTGGACTGAAAGTGCATATAACTTTAGGGAGATCATCATGGACACTTTCATAGCAGTACAGGAAGGAGGCAATGGAAGCTGGCACTGGAGTGGATGCAGGAAAAATTTAGAGAAAGATGGGTTTGCCATCATTTTGAGAAGTGGATTCTTTAAGACTTGAAGATTAATTCAAGGTAGGATAAGAAGAGAAGAACTGGCAGCAATGACTCCCAGTTATAGGTATGAAAGGAGAAATGGACAGTGGTCCCTTACAGATAAGATGAAAAAGGTGTCAAGGAAGCATCCTGGGAAAAGACCAGGGGCTCCTTTCTGAATCTGCTTAGTTTGAGATGCTCACGGGAAACCCATGTAGAGAGCGTGAGAATGAAACTGAGGCACGAGGCTTCTTCGTCTCCAGCAAGATGACACATACTTGGCATGGCCACTACCATTCCTTCTCAATAAATCTGCAGTTGGCCTCAGATATGTTCTCAAAATAGTGTTCCCTGTAATGTCACAAAGTGGAGACGGCTGGCAGTTGAGAATAGATGTTATTTCCTATCTGTGTTCTACACTAAAAGCAGTGGCAAATATTAAATTGTTAGTTGAACTGACACTGAAAGGAAAACACACTAGTACTCACATAATGGGAAAAGTTTTAATGATTTTTCTATTTCTCTTTCTGTGTTTCTTTTCACTTTTCTATGTGAATTTGATTTTCATGATTCTCGCTAGACTCCACCATAATGAGAATTAATTTCTTTGAATAGATATGGGTCAACATCAGTCTTTAGAAAAAACTCTCAGTACACAATCCTATGTGCTTTACCACTGCCATCCCCCCCCCCACATGCACACAGGCACAGACGAACACACTTGCCAAAACAGAAAACTAAACCACTTCTGTAGTTCTGTTTTCTTTTAGAATTCCTTCCTCTGCTGTCCGCGAATTTAGTGTGTGCGTGCATGAATGCATTCTTTAAACCTGAAAATATTGTGTACCTATAATCGCTCAAAGCAGTTAGGAATGTCCATAAGAAAACAGCATATTTTCTACTGCAATTAAGTATTTTTCTGGCTACCAGAGGTTATGGTCATCTATAGCATACTCTAAGAAATTTAGTAATTCCTTTATGTCATTTCCATATCTTTTTACTTAATATGTGATTCTTAATTGAAAAGAGCCTGTGACCATGAGTCCAAAGCTCAGAGTTCTGGTCCCAGGCCCACTAATAAATAGCTATGAAATTATACAATGAAGAGTAAACACGATCCCTCTCCTTGTGCCCCAAAAGATGTCCCATGTTAATAATGTGTGGCTATAGAGGCACAGTATTCAACTGGATAAGAAACTACCATGATGAGCTGGCTGGTGTGGCTCAGTGGATTGAGCACGGGCCGTGAACCAAAGGGTCACTGATTTGGTTCCCAGTCAGGGCACATGCCTGGGTTGCAGGCTACATCCCCGGTTTGGGGTACACAAGAGGCAAACACACATTGATGTTTCTCTTTCTCTTTCTCCCTCCCTTCCCCTCTCTCTAAAAGTAAATAAATAAAACCTTAAAAAAAAGAAAAAAGAAACTACCATGATGAGATGGAATAAAGACGATCTGAGTAAGAAAAACAACAGGAAAAGAACCAATAGATACATATATGGAGAAAAAGATTCAAAATAGAATATCAGTAGGTAAATTGGGCATAGTGGAGACCTGTGTGTTGTGGGGAGAAATGATTGACATAAATCAAATAACAAAATAAATGTCCTTTTTTAATATTAGCTGTTGTGAAATTCAGTCACGGCAACCAAGCCTATGTTACTGGAGCAGAATCAGAAAAGCTTAGAATAATAGGAGCCTATGAAGGTAATAAAACAAATCTTAAGCCTCTTATGTAATTAAATTTCTACTGAGTCACTGATGTTAGACGGTATTTTTAAAAATCTTCTCCAAAGGATATGTTTTTACTGATGAATGAGTGAGAGAGAGAGAGACAGACAGACAGACAGAGACAGAGACAGATGTGAGAGAGAAGCATCATTGCCTCTCATAAGTACTCCAACCAGGGACCGAATATACAACCTTTTTGGTATATGGGATGATGCTCCAACCAAATGAGTTCCCTGGCTAGGGCAAAGGGGTTATTTTTATTGTAAGTAGCAACAGATTCCTGGTAAACTATACCTATGCTGAAGATAAAACAAAAAACTATTTTGCCTATTTTTCGGTATGTTTCTGTCTCTTATATTTAAAGTTGAACATATGCATTCCTTTATGATCTAATAACTTCACTTTCTAGTAATACCCCCCAACTGTGTGCATATACACAACAAATTATTTATAGCCATAGTAATCATAATAGATTAATACTGGAAACAACCAAAATATCCAACAACAATTAAATGAAGAAGAACCGTGGTCTATTGATCCGATGGAATACCATTCAGCAATGAAAATGGGCATCTTACAACTACACACAATGTGGATGAAGCTCATGAACATGATATGATTCTCGATAGAAATGAACTTGGCAGGTACCAGTGAAGCGGAGGTAGTCAGCGGTGCTTGGGAAGCATATCACTCATGAGATGCCGGCAACATGTGCATGATAGCCTATGAGGTATTGACATGTTTTATTGACATGTTAATTTGCCAATGATGTATCGACCTGGACACTTCAGATCTGTGCAATTTTTGTGTGTCAAATGTTAGTATAAACATTTAAACAATAGTTTCCAAATCTCACTGATGAGTACACAGAGAAAAATCTACATGTAACAATCAGAGGCAGGCTTACATTTGAGTCATTCAATATTCGATATTCAATATTCCTGGGATAGACTCACACTGAGGGCACTTCATGGGGCAGGAGACTGGTCTTGGCCCAGTAAAGATCTTACAAGCCAGTAAGGGTGAGGCATATGAAAATAAATGATTACCTTACAATGTAATAAAGATCACAGCAGGGCTTCCTCAGCCTTGACACTACTGGCACATTGGGCAGGAATGCCTTGCTGTGGAAACTTGTCTTGTGCACCATAGGGTGCTTTGTAGTATTTGTGCTCCCTGCTGACTGGGTACCAGTCCATCGTCCCTGTTGTGACCACCAAAAATGTCTCCAGTCATTGGTACATGTTCCCCGGGGCGGGGACAGTCACAATTCTCGATTGAGAACTACTGTCTTAGAGCCATAAATGGTGGTCTGGGGTTTCCAAATAAAGAATAACTAAGTGCACAGAGAATGAGGCATTATTTTCTGGGCAGGAAAACAATAAAATACCTTCTTCATTCCATAAAACTTTGGAGAGAGGAGAATTTATTCTATAACCACCTGGCCAAAATTCCAATTTCCCTTAGTGGCATTATGATCCCAGAAGGCATATGAACTTCAAGACAGCTTTGAAATTGCAAAGGGAGACATTTATTGGTAATGTTAAAGCTTTCGTGCCACAAATCTCCCTTAACTGGTTTTAATAAATGGGAAAAAATTTATTTTACTTTAGTATTTGTCTCTTGTATGGAACCAGAAAATCATTTTTTTCATTCCTCTAACTCACTATGGGCAGTAAATTCTCACGATCAAAATTATGTTTCCACAATCATGGGGATCAGAGCTACAGTAAATCAACCTCATGGTACCATATTAAACCTTTAAAAACGTTAGTGTTGCAGACATCAGAATGTCAAGAGAACCAATATTTTCATTTCTTATAAGAAAGACTAAATCAACTGATGCTCCACCTGATTTCACTTATGACCCTTTTGTTGTTTAGTTCAGAGAAGCTACTGAGAAAAGGGAGCAAAAGGCAAGATTTTTCTCTGTGTATTTATTTAAAACCTGCAGTAACTAAAGATTCAGCAGAGGCAGCAAACCCTAAAGGGTATTTGCAATTGGCGTAAGATACCATCTTCATAAAACACTGGACAAAAGCCACGATCAATTCTGAAATATGATTCTGTGATATCTCCCTGTGTATATACTTCAGAGAAGGACTATTTTAGAAATAAATTTCTACATTTCACAATGGCCAGCCCTACTTATATAAATATGTCTGCTTATAGGAATAAAGTTCATCCAATTCCTCAGCATGATTTTATACATTATGAGGTGTAGATTGCTGATAGCAAGAAAATTCTCTGTGGGTAGAATAACATGATTCTGGCAATTCTGGGTCTTATAAAGGAAATATGTTAACGTACAGAGAATTTCACGCTGTTGGCATTTCTCTCTGAAATTCCTGGAGAGCAAAAAACAAATGTTGGCTTGTGTCACCACTAGGAATTTCCATTGGGTTTACATGCTAATCATCATCAGCACCTTATTATTAATTATTTTCCAGGTTAAAGAAATGAATTATGGATTGGCTGGAAGACCAAGAACTGGAATTTAGCAGACATGGGATGTTAACTCGCAGTATAAACTTGATCTCAACCTCAATTTCTTCGACCACAAAGTGAAGGCTTAAAGATTCTCATTTCCATGGGCCTTTTCAGCTTTACTAGAACACAGACGAGAAGATTCCTTCTCGTGCCCTTGATAGGGTTATATTTATCCATGCTTAGCATTCATCCATAACTTAAAGTTTGAAACAACATGGGACAAAATAATGGATGGATAAGGGATAAAATAAATCAGAAATCTAAACTTTAAAAAAAAAAACATGTCAAATAGAAACCAAACAAAATATTCTATGTCTGTATAACTTAGACATAACCTCTGGCTGAGTAAATTATGATTATTTTCTACCATCAAAAATATATCAACTATAAATACTTCCTGTAATGTTATTTATACATGCACACATATTCAAAACCTTAAGTTTATTTTGTAAAAAACAAAAACAAAATTTCCTAAAAAATGTCTTAAAATTCAGTGCTATATGGGGAATTAAGGTGTGAAAATTAATTCATTGGTTTAATTACATTGAAATGATGAACTGTAAATTTCTGTAATTTGAGAAAAGTCAAAAATAACTTTCTAAGTCCTTCAACTGGCAGGTAATTGAAAGCAAGCAGAAAGTAAGAATCTTTTTCCTTTTTAATTTTGTTGCTTTTTACATTATCCTATGGATCTATAGGTACGTTGTTCAAGTGGTTATTATAACATAACATATAGATCAAAATCATACCTGCAGTAATTGTTCAAGTTCACTGCTAAGTGAACCTAAGCTGGTGAGTCACATTATACCTGAGTGCAGTACATCGCTAGGGAATCAGAACCAAGAGAGTGGGGGTGAGTCAGAGGAAAGTAATTACCTTTACAGGAAAAATAACTCAAGATCCTGTGATGCTGCTGTTGACTCATTAGAAGTGTCATGCTCACATTCAAAGAACATTTCAAGTGAAAGGTGGGGCTGCCATGGAATACAACTGAATCAGTAGACAACTCATGAATCAAAATCAATCACTGTCCTACAATCACTTTTACTTTTTAAAAGTCAGAAATTAAGACCCTCTAGCCACTAACTCCAGAAGTCTACCAAAACCCAGTATGTTTAATATACTGTAAAATATGTATATCGTAAGAGCTTTTTAAAAGATAGTTTGATACAGAAAGTTGTTCTAGTGAAGTAGCATCAAATGATTCAATTCAAAAGCAGAAAACAACATACTGGGTGCTGGAAATTCAGACAAGTATATGATGTTTCTTTCCTCCAATAGCATGGAACCTAACGAACAAAACTGAGATCAGCCTGCATATGATACATATTAAGTTCTGAAAGATTAAAAGAAATCCTAGTCCATTCATATTTATTTTTACATAAAAACTAATACATATTTCATCACCTTTCAATGTGAACATTAAAAAAAGAGCAGATAATGCTGGTTTGGGGCCTGGGGCAGAGTGAGCAAGAAGGTAATGAATGACCCGGGAAGAGAAGACCCTGAGCAGATAAGCAGAACATTGGAGCCCCGCCCCATGGGCCAGTTCACAAAGGTGGCCAAAATAGGTAAGACACAGGGCACGGTCTCAAAATTGCCACGCACAGGCAAGCAGACTTCAGGAATAGCACCTGAAACTTGCCAGTTCGAAAGTACAGATGAATACGAAGGCAAGGAAACAAACAAAAAAAGCACGGCACAATCGTTCATTTACACCTACTCATATTCCCTCTGCTCTCCTTTCTCCAGGCAGCTCAAAGAGATTTTTTTTTTCCTGTTTTCTAGTTAAGTGTTTTGACAATTAGAGAGTTCATCAAATCCATTTTTTCCCATAAGGAGTTTTTTTATTTCTCCAACCTTCACTGGAGGTAGAAAGGCATGCTTTTAAAACCAGAGAGACATAGTATTTCACTACTAACTGAACACATTGCAACGTATTTGACCTCAGATCTGACCTCAGATTTCCCCGTCTGTAAAATGGGATTAGTGAGAGCCACCCTTCAGAGCTCCAGGAATCCAATGCCTAATTGATGTTGGTGACTGAAAAGAATCTAATACACATGATAGGTCCTCCATAAAATGCTAATTCACATGTCAGTCACTAATTTTAGTACTTATCCTCCAACAAAAGTAAAAGATTCCCAGCTCCAGTCACATGCTCATAAAAAGTTTACCTTTTATTGCTTTTCCCCTTTGGATTTATGTTCAAAGTGCCAACTCACTGAGACTTGTTTCTCTTCTCAGTGACCTTCACTCGGTCTTTCTTATAGCTCTTAGAAGTAAAATCCTGCTGACTTCTAGTTTCTTTTCCATTATCAAAATTTCCCTGTACTAAGGAAGATTAATTCACTCTCTAAAGAATTATAGCCCCTTCCACTGTATATACAAGGGAATGAAATTAAAAGCTCTTGTTTTCAAAGTATTGCACACTCAGAGGGCTGTATACAAGTAATAGACAGATTTATTGGCTTCATTGATGTCAATGTGATCTCCTAACTGTAACCAAGAAGTTGATGAAATCGTTTAACTGCTGAAACATTATTACAAACTGCCCTTTGTTACCTAACAGTTAGTTTTATGTCACTGGTGTTTGCAGGAGCCGAAGATGAAAACTACAGAGTTTTGAATGGGCAAATAGATGAAAAAAAAGAATGCACTGCATTAAAAACAAAATGAACAACTTCAGTACAACAAGAGAAGCACCATAAAATTTTTTAAAAAGTAAAGAAAGAAAGAATATTTGTAGGAAGCATGACACTCATGGGCTGTGGGGCTCAACGTGAAAGACAGAGAACATTGACAGTGTCCCCCAAACTTCTCTGTGGTGAGCACCCTTCAGACAGTGCAGAACTCCCCCAGGCAAATGGCCTTATTTCCACAAGTCAATCTGAAATGGCAGATGGCAAGTTGGAAGAATTCAAGACAGGAATTTCATATGTTCAGCTCAGAAATTGCTCTTGCACAAGACACACCTAAGGTAAAACAAACAAAAACACTGGACTTCCTGTGGAGTGTCAGCAAAACAAAACAAAACAAGATGAAGAACTGAATGCCCAGGGGATGCCAACCAATGGAAGGAAATCAGTAAGCAGCTAATTAACTTGGTTATATACTTGAGCTTTTGCTACTCTTGCCTAATAAAAGGCCCCATCTTTGCTACAGAGATATTAGCAATATTACTTCTGTAGAAAGATTTTTCTTAATGTATGGAACTATTTCTATTAACCTGATTACTTATAACCTTACCTTTCAATATAGTTCCACTAATTAACTGCTTGCATGATTTAGAATAAATTTATATACACAAAGGAAAGCTTATGGCATCAAAAGATATAAAAAACACACAAACACAAAAACAACACCAAAAACACATAGCAATTTGGAATTTTTTTAAAACTAAGAAAAATATTCCCAAAATATTGCCTATAGGGTGTAAATAGCTAGATAGATAAGAGATTTTACAAGTTAGGTAGGCCCAAAGGAGGGACAAAAGACATGAAAAGATGATTTAAAGGCTCCTGCTAAATTAGAAGAGAAAAAAAAAAAGACTTCTTTTTCATGCAGATTAAAGTGCTAAAAAATTTGAAAATGACTAAGATTTGTATTAGCTGTGCTATAGGAAATGGCAGCCTCAGGAATCATCGGCAAAATATTTTGGTATAGCTGAATGCAGGCAAAAATTCGTATGTAATTGAATAAATAAATCTTTACCCGGGGATATGATGTAAGGTATATTTCCCAAAATATTAAGCATGAGTTGCAGTGATTGGTGTAATTTGTTTATTTTTTAGCATTTTCTTCATTTAATTGAGTATCATTTCAAATTTGTCCCCAAATATGTATCATTTTTACAAAAACAACAGTGGCCCTTTTATGATAAACTGCATCGTTGCTGGTAGAGTTCAGCCCAAATGAATCATGGGACAAAGCAGAAGACCGAGATGTGCGCTCCATGGATGATTCAACTAAACAGCAGAGAAATGATCCAGAGCAAAAGAGCTAATATAAATATAGGGCTGAAAAATATAGTTCTAACGAAGAGAAGAGTGGTGAAAGACGGCAGGGTGGGGAAGAGGAGAAACACACTCAGTGAAGTGTCAGGAAGTTCATAATCAGCTCGTTATGTGACGGTGCCACTCGGCCCAGCAACCCGAGTTTCAGTTCCCCCGTCTCTAAAAGAAGGAGCCTGGACTCCCACTCCGATGTGCTAAAAAAGAAGATCCTGAGAACACCTATTCATAACCCAGGCATGCTTTACTGACACAGAGAGACCTTGTTAAGTTTTGCAGGAAGCATTGTAGACAGACATAAACTAAAATTATAATGGAAAACAGGTCCGCATAAAAAGTTAACTTTGTGAAACCGCATCCTTTAAAAAGGTTAAGGGGCTGTGGTCTTCAATAAATGAGATGCTCTAAGTGAGGGCAGATAACTGAGTGAGGAGAGATAACTTCCTTGTGTCACCCTCAATAATAACGTTAATGACCTGATGAAAACAGCATCCAGACAGTCTAAAATGGTTAGGTTTCTACAGTATCACTGATCCGAAGCAGACAGCAAAATTTGATTTCTAAAATATCCCATTAAATGAAAGACATAGAAAACACGCCAGAAAGGAAGTCACTGTAAAAGGTAGCAAGGTTGTCATGAGATTCATCAGAAGGAGGAAATAAACTGTGTTTTGACAGTGGGTTTGAAAGGTTTCATTCAAATGTCACCACTAACCATGTTTTCTAATCTCAGAGTGTATTCCATTACCTCTCTGTTTCAGCCTTCACACTGACTCACCACTACTGCTGTTCCTTGATCATTGAAATGCCTGACAAAGTGGAGTCATTTGAAGATTTAAAAGAAATTCAAAATTATTCAAAGTAAAGATCTAGTTGCAAAATTTCATCATCAAATATTACAGAATTGTTTGGCAGAAAGTAAATCCAATTATCTTTATTTTTAGCAGTAAAA
>VMDR010017796.1:0-19753 GCA_007922815.1 Macrotus californicus
ATTCTGTGACTGTTACAGATCATCTTTTTCTTCTTTGAAATGCTTTTCTCTTCTTTCAACTTCCTTGTGATAATGGTATTTTTCTGATTTTCCTCTTAAAGAAAATCACCCTTTCTCCTTTTTTTGCCACATTCTCTTTCTTTTCCTGCACCTGTAGAATAGGAAGTACCTGTGGGTGTTTGCTAAGCCTTAATCCACAGCCATTTCTTTTTCTCTACTTATTTTATCAGAAAAAATTTTTATTCATTCATTATTCAGTTCCACAGAACATCTTCACTTGAATTTCTTACTTTCTTCAACTCAAGGCACAACAAAAAAAACTTTTTTTCTTCCCAAACCAACTTCTACTCTTTCCTCTGCAGACATGCGTGGTCATACTCCCTACTTTCCCCTTTTTTCCATCCCGTGTGTTCAGCCTGTCCTCACATACTGTTCGATCTTTCTTCAAATTGTCTTTCTTGTTTTAATTATCCCTGCTTTATGACAGGCCCTCAGCTTTACTGCACACGTAATCTGGTGTTCCTTTCAGGTTCATTTTGCTACGTCACCTGCCTGCTCCAAAACTTCTGACAATTCCTCATTGCCTGTAAGAGTGGTTCTCAAACCTCTTCAGAAGGAATTCTGTTTTGTTTGCTTGTTTGTATTCACATCTAAACTATTTCCAGGAGCCTCGGCCAGGTGGCTCAGTTGGTCAGAGCATCGTTTTGCACGTCAAAAAGTTGTGGGTTTGATTCCTGGTGAGGATACATTCCTGGGTTGCAATTTTGATCCCCAGTCAGGGCTCCCATAGGTGGCAGCCAGTTGATATTTCTCTCTCACATTGATGTTTTTCTCTCTATTTCTCTCTCTCAAATCAATAAACATATCCTTGAGTGAGGATTAAAAAGAAAAAAAAAGTGAGAGCACTATTTTTTTAATTATTTCCAGGAGATTCAGTACTTCAAAGGTTTATGGGTCATTCTAAACTCATTTTCGAATGACTCCAGTGATTCTGCTGTGGAGACAGGCTTGAAAATCAACGTTTGGAGAGAAAACAAGGGGTGGGCTGGGTGGTGCCAGTGATTAGATGTAAGTAGTTATCAGAATAGTAGTTTTCTTATTTAGGTGGTAGGTCCAGGAATGCATATTGCATTACTAAAAACAACTACTAGGAGAGAACATAGGGGTGAATCTTTGTGACCTGGTTTGGGCAGTAGTTTTCTTAGAAGTGACACCAAAAGCGTAAAGGACAAAAGAACATCGAGATAAAATGGAACTTCGTGTACATCAAAGGACACAATCAAGAAAGTGAAAAGATAATCCACAGAATGGGAGAAAATATTTGCAGATGATATCAGTAGACTTGTATCCAAAATATATAAGGAATTCTTACAACTCAATAATAAGACAACCTGATTTTTAAATGGGCAAAATATTTGAATAAACATTTAGCCAGAGAAGATGTACAAATGGCCAGTGGGGAATGCAAATCAAATCCATAGTCAGACACCGCATTACCCTGTTAAGATGGCTATAATCAAACAAAACCACTAATGACGTGGAGGGACTGGAACCTTCACGCCTTGTTGGTTGGACTGTAAAGTGGTACACACTCCTTGGCTAACAGTTTCGGCAGTTCCTCAAAAAGTTAAACATGGAGTTGCCATGCCACATGGTCCAGTAACTTCACACCCAGGTATATACTTGAGAAATTAAAACATATATCCACAAAAGAACTTACATGAATGTTCATAGCAGCATTACTCACAATATTCAAAAGTGGAAACAATCTAAATGTTCACCAGCTGAGGAATGGCTGAATAAATGCGGTATGTCCACACCACAGACTATTATTATTCAGCCATAAAAAAGGAACTACCGATACATGCTACAACATGGTGGAAACATGCTAAGTGAGAGAAGCCAATCACAAAGAGCACATGTTGTATGATTTCTTTTATATCAATTATTCAGAATAGAGAAATTCATAGAGACGGAAAGTTAACTGGTGATTGCCCAGGGCTGGGCGTTTGTGGAAAAGTTGAGGAGGGGAAGTGTAGAGTGACTGCTAATTTGGAGGGGTTTTTTTGGGGGGGGGATGTTCTAAAAATAATTGAGGTGATGGTTATAGAACTCTATGAATATGCAAAGCACCACTGGACAGTGTACTTTCAATGGGTGGACTTTATAGGATGTGAAGTGCATCTCAGTAAGGGTGTAGAAAAAGTCTGCATAGAAAGCAGCCATGAGTAGAGTGATGGTGAGACTGTGTCATGAACCACAGATGATCATTCATAATCAATGATTGTATCTGGGGCCTAATAAAAATTTTTTAAGATATATTCATTTTTTTTTAGAGAGAGGGGAAGGAAAGGAGAAAGAGAAGAAGAGAAACATCAATGTGTGAGAGAAACATCAATCAGTTGCCTCTCGCACACCCCCAACCGGGGACCTAGCCCGCAATCCAGGCATGTGTCCTGACCAGGAATTGAACTGTCTGTTTGCAGGATGACACTCCACCCACTGAGCCACACCAGTCAGGGGTGAAGTCTAGTAAAATTTTTGAAGATTTTGAAAAAAAGAAGAAAAGGAAAGAAAGAAAAACCCTGATTCACAGAATGAAGTCTCAGGCTCTTGTTTTATAATTTAAAGCTATAGTTTGGTTGATGCTACTGTGTAATTTTATTTCTTGCCACATACATACCTCTGCAAATCCCACACCATACCTGGGCAGTCCCGTTACTGTTGCTTGAAGTTAGCACACTAGTTCCAAGTGATAGGCCTTTGCGGTGCTGTCCCCCAGCCATTGTTCAGAATACCCTTTTCGCTTTCCCCTCCACCTCCTCAGATTCTAGCTGTTCAACTAAGTTCCACTTCCTTTTTGAGCCCTTCCATAGGAACATATATTGTCTGCCTTTGGCTCTTTCATAGGAACAACATACTGCTGTACTCATTGGCGTGTCTCCATATACACATGTTGTGTTTTGAGTGGAGGAGGAAATGGAGGAACCCGTTAAGAGACTATGAAAGACCCGTCAGGAATGAGAAGCTTCAGTGAGCAGTGAAAGGCACTATGAACAAGGACAGCTCCAGAGCCAAAGCCAGAAGGAATCGCGGTCTGTAGGTTCAGGGCGGCCGAGCGAACTTTGGCTCCGAGAGCCCTCGTCCCCTGCGCCTTTGGCGTTTCTAGTCCGAGCCAGCTGGAGCTCTTCCTCGTGCATTTCTCTCATTGCTTTAAATTTCTTTGTGGTCGTTTTCTCTTCCAAGTTAAGTCATCTTGCCGTTTTTTTCGTTGTCTTCATGTGTAGATAACTAAAAACCAACAGAAGTCTTAATGATTCTGTGTCATGTCTGTCTGTTCCCCACTTGCTCCATTCCACCCCTCTTCCCACCACGCATCCCAGCAGCAGTCCCCAAGTACTTCCCTAAATTACTGACAAACTCCAAAATATACTGATCTTTTAACTGCTTTTATTTCTCCTTCCAGTCTTCTTAAAACGTGTGGCACAGTGACCCCCAGTGCAAACAGTTGAGAGAATAAAGAGGAGATGTTCTTCCCACCCCAATTATTCAGTCCCTGGAGTGTTGATTAGAAGGAGCTGAACTTGCAAAATGAGTTCCAGATTTAGTATATGCTAATAATTTGAGGTTTCTCCTACATCCATAATTTAAACTTTGAGGAAATAAGTTATGTTATACCTGAATTGATGATGATTTAGCCAGAATTTTAACAAGCTGCACAGAAATACTGAAAATAAATGTGAAATACTGGTGAAGAGGCACTAGTACTAAAGATAAAAGTATACTGTTAATAAAGCTGTCAATTCATACTAATATGTATATTGAAGTGGGAGGGTGGGTCAGATCCTGTTAGGTTTGGTACATTAAGACTGAATGGAGACATCCCAGGATCGTTCATTGGAGGAAGCTTGCCTTAATGGACAAGAAGTGTCACAGTAGGCAGGGAGAAGCAAATTTTGTTTATATGTGCAACACCTTTAGAGTCGGGAGTAAGAACAATACTTAAATGATTATAGGAGACCCCTGGACAGGTTTGCAGGGTTAGACGATATTTGCTTGGTATGTAGTAGGAAATAAGAGCAAAGGAAGTAGGGGATTTTTTGTTGAATCTTACTGACATTTTGCTGTTGGTCATTACATTGGGTCTAACTGTGGAAACCAGGTGTTTGGCTGTGACGTGCTATGAAAGCAGGTGCTTCCCCAGATGTGTCTCTCTAATTGTCAGGCCCTAATCATATCATTCATTCTTGCATACTCATTTCTCTTATAAACGCCTAATGGTAATCTAAGCCTATAGCCATAGCTGAAGGCTATGAAGCCTTTTGACAATGTTTTCTTTGTAAAGATTTCCTGTTTGGTAGGTAGGATCTACAAGCTCATGCCGTTAACTTTGTGTCTTCCCTCCTCAGCAGCGTAAAATGGTAGAAAAGTTATTAATTGTAGATAGAGCATTTGTGATTCAAAATGAGAAATTTCCTATATATTTTAAGTTGCTTATTAGGAAATTTTAAAGTCAACTGTGTTTAATTCATTGCTTGGCCTCTTCTGGACAGAAGAGGCATATATTTTCCATTGAGAAATGACAACATTTGATTTCTCAAAGTAACTGTTACGAGATTCTAATGATGGTCCTGACCTCTAAGCCCCTTATGATCATTAATTTTAGAAATTGAGGAGGGTCAGTTGGGAGGCAGAGGCTCTAGTAGCTGGCCAGCTGCCATTGTCAGTATGAGAAGGCTGTAGTAGCCAGGAGGTGATGAGAGGGTTGGCCCAGTGATTTTATTACAGTTCAATTCAGTGACCCTTTCTTGAGTCCCTGCTACGTATGGGAATACTGTGTGGAGGTTAGAATAAATAAAATGATGTCCCTCCCATGTACTGACTAATGGAGGGAATAAACACATAATACAACTAAGTATAATATAAGGTAGAGTTGTGATTGGGATGTAGAGGTATAAACAAAGGACTGTGGAAGCACAGAGGAGGAAATCATTGACATGGTTTTTTGTGGTGGAAATCAGTTAAGGTTTCATACAGGAAGTAATATTTGACTGGTCTTTGAAACAGAGTGATATTTCATACATGGAAAGGAACGGAGAGGACATGGCCCAGGGAGGAAATAGCATAAGTCAGGCACATAAACAGAGGATGTGAGTAGTGTATTAATGCTAGAATGGCCAGGGATCAGTTGGAAAAGTAGGGTGGAGCTGAGTTATGAGAGACTGTAAATGACAATGCTAATTTAGACTGTTCTTTAAGCAGAAGGGGGCACCAAATGTTTTTCAGCAAGGTGGTAACACAGTGCAATTTGTCTAAGGTTCACTGTGCAGTGAAGGGATGGCTTAGAAATCATAAGTATAGGTAATAAGCAATAGCATCAGTCTATGTCAGATGATAAAGTGTATGAACTGAGATGGTAGGAATATGAAGAGAGATGAGGAGATAGGTGTAAAGCACATTTACAGGGTAGAAGAAGTTAAGTTTTGCCAGTTGGAAATGGGAAGTGAGGAAGAAAGAAAAGATGACTCTAGTACTTCTAGTAACAGGGATGGTGATACCATTAATGACCATGGGATTATCACTTGAAGAGCAAATTTGATTTTGGAAAAGGGTGAGTTCGAGGTGTTCCTTTCCGGGCAAGTATTAGAAGTTCATGTCAAGGACTTAACAGTTGAGATTAGAGTCAGAGAGATAAATTTGTAGAATTACTACCAAGTAAATTATAATGGGACCAGAAGAGTTAAGCCCTCAGAAAACATGTAGAGCAAGGAGATAGTGAAAATCAACACATGCCTTACTAGAAAGCATCTGTAGATAGTAGAAAGAAGAAAACCAAATAGCAAAAGGAGATAGTTGTCAATGAGAGTAAAACTAGGAAGAGGAGAAAAGAATTTCAGACAGGAGGGAGGTGCTGAGCATTTTCAGATGCTGTGACCACCAGGGAATGTGGTAGATCCGGGGCCGGAGGGAATTCGAGCCTGTTGTACATGTGAGTTGTTCATATAAATATTTATACACATAAAAGTACTTACAAAACAGCAACTGTCTTTATTTTGAATAAGCAACCTTAATAATAATAATAATGTCGTTTTGTATGATTTTTTTAAGTCAGTGTCATAAATACATTTACCGTAAGAAGTAAAAGTCATATGAAAACTTTGGGTCCAGTTGAGTAGGTTTGTTGTATGTATTTATGATTCTCATGTTGTCTTAACATCAGGCGTTATCCACTTTTATTTTTGTTCTTAAAGGAACGAGTACCACTTGCCTTACTAAGCCTAGGTTTTGAAGGGAACAGTGCTTATTTTGCTGACATAAACCAATTTTGTGTACTTTTCGTTACCCAGGTGTCTTTTGCATCCCACCTCATCTGTATCTTTGTTTCACTATTATTTTAAGTTAAAGGGGCTGGTTGTGTAATTTCCACATGTTGTCTTTTTACATTGGATATTTAAACTTAATGACCCAGAACCTTTACTCTTGTACCCACAAACTAGTATTTGCCGGGCTCAGATAACATGAGTTATGTCCATTTGCCTTTCTAGATTTTGGCTTCAGCAACCATTTCACCCCCGGGCAGCTGCTGAAGACGTGGTGTGGCAGTCCTCCCTATGCTGCCCCCGAGCTCTTTGAAGGGAAGGAGTATGATGGACCCAAAGTGGATATCTGGGTATGTGACTGCCTTCTCTCAGGCCCCGTAGCAGTAGTCACCTCATCCTGAACAACCCAACATGCTGCTTGTGAATTGAGATCTTGCTCACCTGTTCCCAGTTCTTTGTGCAGTCTTTCCCCCAGCAGGATTGAGGCACAGATGTCAAACTCCCCGTTTGCATGTGCAAAAAGAAAACACCAAGGGCAAGCTTGCATGGTGCCCTTGTCAAGAATAGAGAGATTCTTTCTGTTGTTGCCACTTGCCTTCTTCATAGAGGATGAATACTGAGAGAAATTCTAGATATGTTACCCAAAATTAATGTGTAGAAGCAAAGAAGAATGTTAACTATTCTAAAGACGATTGGCCTTGACAATGCCCTATATTATTTCTCATTTAAAAAAAAAGAATAAAAAGTTTATTTCGTTATTTTGTGCATGACTCACATCATCTTCAGGCACATACTATAATGGCCTCTTCTGTTTCCTGTGATGTGATTAATTGTATGTACTCTCTGTTTGGGATGCAGAGCCTTGGAGTCGTCCTCTATGTCCTTGTGTGTGGTGCCCTGCCATTTGATGGGAGCACTCTGCAGAATCTGCGGGCACGGGTGTTGAGTGGAAAGTTCCGCATCCCTTTTTTTATGTCCACAGGTAAGGGTGTTGGTAGCACACAGCTATGACTGGGTTCATGGAAAGTTAGACATGTTAAGCTATCCTAGAAATTAAGTGATGGAGTGTAAATGGCCCATTTAACAACCTTTCTTTTTTTTTTAGTTCTTACCTGAGGATATGTTTATTGATTTTTAGAGGGAGAGACAGAGAAATATCAGTGTAGGAGTGAAACATTGATCGGTCGCTCCCCCCCCCCCCCAGATACTCCCCAATCAGGGATCAAACCTGCAACCTTTCAGTGTATGGGACAATGCTTCAACCAACTGAGTGACTCAGCCAGGGCTAACAACCTGTCTTAGCTCCGGTTTGCGGAGTGGGTACCTCTGGAGGCAGGGTTCTGTAAAACAGTGTGCAGGCTTTGGCATCAGGTGGCTCTATAGAGTTCGTCTGAGTTTGGCTCTAGGCTGTGTACATAGCAGCTAGTGTTGTGTGGCAGATTACTAAGTCCTTCTGAGCTTTGGTTTTTTCATCTTTAAATGATTGACAGTTATGTGAGGAGTGTTACTATGAGGACTAACAAATAATATATGTAAAGGGTCATTAGGCACATCACACAGTAACAAGGCAGTAATATTACTGTTTCATCCCATCCTTTTCCCCCTCTTTCATGCTTCTTCAGGATAATATTTCCATTTCCTGGGAACCACTGAAATGTGGTAATCAATGCCAACAATAAAGCAGTCTTTGAACCTTAGTGTTGCTGCTACTATTGGGTTGGCAGAAAATTTCATTGTTTTTTTTCTGTAAGATGGCTCTAGTAGCATTTAGTTGTCGTGAATTTCATTCAAAACAATTTTGTAAGATTGCATTGTGACAGTTGCCATATCAGCATGCATTCAAAAATAATAAAAATTTATGAATTTTTCTGTAACCATTTTAATATTGAAGATGGAATATTGCTGAAGATAGCCACAACAATCAGACCAAAAGAAATAAAAGGCATACAAACCGGAAAGGAGGAAGTAAAACTGTCATTATTTGCAGAGGACATGATACTGTACATAGCGAACCCCAAAGATTCCACCAAGAAACAACTAGAACTGATAAAGGAATTCAGCAAAGTAGCAGGATACAAAATTAATATCCAGAAGTCAGTTGTATTTTTATATGCCATTAGTGAACAAAGAGAAATTAAGAAAGCAATCTTATTCACAATTGATATAAATGAATAAAATACCTAGGAATAAACATAACCAAGGTTTACATTAAAAGATCGGTACTCAGAAAATTATAAGACACTTAAGAAAGTAATAGAATAAAATACAAATACATGGAAGCACATACCATGCTCATGGACAGGAAGAATTAACATCATTAAAATGTCCATACTACCTGGAGCAATCTATAGATTCAGTGCAATTCCTGTCAAGATTCCAATGACGTATTTCACGGAACTAAAATATTTCAAAAATTTATGTGGATCCACAAAAGGCTCTGAATAGCAACACCAATCCTGAAAAAGAACAAAGTTGGAGGAATGGTGCTGCCTGATCTCCAACTACACTGTAAAGCCATAGTCATCTAAACAGCATGGTATGCTCATAAAAAATGACACGCAGGTCCATGGAGCAGAATAGAGAGCCCAGAAATAAACCCACAGCTTTATAGTCGATTAATGTTAGACAGAGGAAGCAGTTACGTACAGTGGGCTAAAGATAGTTTATTCAGTAAGTGCTGTTGAGAAAAGTGGACAGATACATGCAGAAAAATGAAACTAGACCATCTTATTATACTGCACACAAGAATAAATTCAAAATGGAACAAAGACTTAAATGTTAGACCTGAAACCATAAAAATCATATAAGAAAACAGCAAAATCTCAAACATTGCTCATAGCAATATTTTATCAGAAGGTCTCTTCCAGGCAAGGGGAACAAAAGAAAAAATAAACAAATGGGACTACATCGAAATAAAAAGTTTTTGTGCAGCAAAGGAAATCATCGACAAAATAAAATCACAGCCCACAGAATGGGAGAACATATTCACTGATAAATCTGATAAAGGGTTAATATCCAAAATTTATAAAGAACTTACAAAACAACAACAAAAAAACAACCCAAATAAAAAAAATGAGCAAAGGACCTGAATAGACACTTCTCCAAACAGCACATACAGATGGCCAACAGACATATGAAAAGATTTTCAATGTCACTAATCATCAGAGAAATGCAAATTAAAACCACAGTGAGGGACTTCTGGTCAAGATAGTGGCATAGGCAGACATGACTCGCCTCTTTGCACAACCACAGCATAATTACAACTAGAGTATAAAATAATCATCACTCAGAACCATCAGAAATAGAGTTGAATGGAGGTCCAACAACTACGGAATTAAGGAAACCACATCCATCCAGATTGGTAGGAGGGGTGCAGATGCAGAATGGGTTGGTCCCTCACCCATGTGTAGTGGATAAAAGTTTGGGAGATATATCAGGAATGCAGAGTCCCAGCCCCATACCAGGCCCCCCGAGACAAGGGTTCCAGATCCAAGAAGATAAGTCCCCACAAGTTCTGGCTGCAAACACCAGTGGGGGTGGAGTCAGTGGAAGAAAATTCTGGAGCCCCAAGCAGTTCCTCTTAAAGAACTCACATATAGACTCCCCTCCTCGGACTCCCTCCCTCTGAGCTCCAGCATTGGGGTAGCAGTTTGAAAGGCACCAGTGGTGCACAGGGAGAAACTAAGTGTCTGAGGTCAAGGCGAGCAGAGGCCATTGTTCCTTTTCCAAATTCTTCTCTCCCACCCCCCATAGAGCTGCAATCTGGTGCTTTATCTGAGACTCCATCAACCTGGCTAACACTGTTTGACCCACCCAACTTACAGGCCCACCCATGCTACTTTTACATATGAATGGCTGGTCTTGACTCATGCTTCACAACTTCCTAAGTCCTATCAAACAAGCAACAGCTGGTCTTAGTGAACCCTAAGCCCATCACTAGGAGCAGCCAGCCTAGTTTCACAGCTTGGCTTCACCTGGGAATCTCCAAGCCCAGCACAAGTAGCAACCATCCCAGGTTCCTTTATGCTCAGGAAGAGTGACCCGGGCAAAACACTGGTGGGAGCTGACCTTGGTCTGCACCACCTGGGAAACCCCAGGACCAGTGCACCCAGTGGATAGCTACAGACCACGTCAGAGCACTACCACCACCACCCTGCTCCTGCACAGCTGATCCCCCACCGAGGGCAGAGGTTGGTGGTAAGTGGTCACAGCCAGTTCTTGCAAATGACTGGCCTAGATAAATCCCTCCCATTCACCTACCAACAACAACCGAGGCTCAACTACAAGATGAAGGTGTACTCAGCCCACATGAAGGTGCATCTCGAGTACCAGGCTTGGGTGACAGGGGAGGCTGTGCCACTGGACCCCACAGAACACCTACTACATTAGACCGCACTACCAAGACAGAGTCAAAGCAGCTCTACCTAATACATAGAAACAAATACAGGGAGGCTGCCAAAATGAGACAAAATAACATGGCCCAAATGAAAGAACAGATCAAAAATCCACAAAAAGAACTAAACAAAATGGAGATAAGCAATCTGTCAGACGCAGAATTCAAAGCACTGGTTATAAGAATGCTCCAGGAACTTAGTGAGTACCTCAGCAGCATAAAAAAGATCCAGTCAGAGACAAAGGATACACTAATTGAAATAAAGAACAATTTACAGAGAAACAACAGTAGAAGGGATAAAGCTGAGAATTAAATCAATGATATGGAACATAAGGAAGCAAAAAACAACCAATCAGAACAAGAAGAAGAAAAAATCCAAAAAAATGAGGATAGTATAAACAGCCTCTGGGACAAATTCAAGTGTTCCAACATTCACATCATAGGGGTGCCAGAAGGAGAAGAGAAAGAGCAAGAAATTGGAAATCTATTTGAAAATGTAATGAAAGAAAACATCCCTAATTTGGTGAAGGAAGTAGACATACAAGTCCAGGAAGCGCAGAGGGTCGCAAACAAGATGGATGCAAAGAGGCCCACTGCAAGACACATCATAATTAAAATACCACGGGTTAAAGATAAAGAGAAAATCTTAAAAGCAGCAAGAAAAAAGCAGAGAGTTAACCTACAAAGGAATTCCTGTAAGACTCAGCTGATTTCTCAAAAGAAACTTTACAGTCTAGAAGGGATTAGCAAGAAATACTCAAAGTCATGAAACTCAGGGAGCTGTATCCAAGATTGCTCCACCTAGCAAAGCTATTACTTAGAATCGAAGGGCAGATAAAGAGCTTCCCAGACAAGAAAAAAACTAAAGGATTTCACCATCACCAAACCATTATCATATGAAATGTTAAAGGGACTTATTTAAGAAAAAGAAGCTCAAAATGGTAATAAATAAAAATTTATCAACAATTTAATCTAAAAAACAAACTAAGCAAACAGGAAGACAGACAGAATCGTGGATACAAAGAGTGTTTTGATATTGGCCAGATGGGGGAGGAGTGTGGGGGAATTGGGTGAACAGGTTAGGGGATTGAGAAGTACAAATAGGTAGTTACCGAATAGCCATGGAGATGTAACATACAGTGTAGGAAATGGAGTGACCAAAGAACTTATACGAATGACCCATGGACATGAACAATGTTGGGAGCATTGCCTGAGGGAGTGGGTGGTGCTGGCTGGAGGGGGGCAAACAGGAAAAATCAAGACAACTGTAATAGCATAATCAATAAAATATAATTACAAAATAAAATAAAACCAGAATGAATTATCATCTCACACCTGTCAGAATGCTGTTATCAATAAATCAACAAACAAGAAGTGCTGACGAGGACGTGGAGAAAGGGGAAGTCTTTTACACTGTTGCTGGGAACGCAGACTGGTGCAGCCACTGTGGAAAGCAGTGTGGAGATACCGCCAAATATTGAAAATGGATCTGGATGAAGGGATGGAGAAATAAACAGTGGAAAAAAAATAAAAATGGATATGCTTTTCAACCTAGTGATCCCATTTCAGGGAATATATCCAAAGGAACCCAAAACACTAATGCAAAAGAATATAAGCACCCCTGTGTTCACCGCAGCATTATTTACAATTGCCAATATATGGAAGCAGCCCAAGTGTCCATCAGTAGATGAGTGGATAAAACAACTGTGGGATATTTACACAACGGAATTTTAAT
Organism: Macrotus californicus; assembly: GCA_007922815.1. Classification (NCBI taxonomy): domain Eukaryota; kingdom Metazoa; phylum Chordata; class Mammalia; order Chiroptera; family Phyllostomidae; genus Macrotus; species Macrotus californicus. Next base: position 12,449 of record VMDR010017796.1, read on the forward strand.
CAGCCATTAATAAAAATGTTTACCCTTTGCGACAGCATGGATGGACCTGGAAAACATTATGTTAAGTGATATAAGCCAGTCAGAGAAAGACAAATACCATATGATTTCACTCATGTGGAATCTAATGAACAAACTGAACTAACAAGGAAAATGGGGACAGACTCATAGATGGAGAGTAAGATGACAGTTTGTGGGGGGAGAGAATGGGTTGGAGGGATTGAATAATAAGGAAAAAGGACTCATGGACGTGGACAACAGTGTGGTGAATGCTGGGCCAAGGGGATATAAGGGGACTAAATGTGTTGGAAAAAATGCAATAAAGGTTGAATTTTAAAACATTTTAAAAACTTACCAAGATTGATGAATTTTTATGTAACCAGTTTAATATTGAAGATGGAAGAAAATGTGCAACCTTTTTTGATATATTATGCTTCATTACTTCAAGAAAGGTAAAAATGCAACCGAAATGCAAAAAAAGATTTGTGCAGTATCTGGAAAAGGTACTGTGAGTGATCGAACATGTGAGAAGTAGTTTTCGAAATTTGTTCTCCCTGGACCATGCTCCACAGTTAGGTAGACCAGTTAAAGTTCACAGTGATCAAATCGAGACATGAATTAAGAACAATCAACGTTCTACCGTGTGGGAGATAGCTGGTGTACTGAAAATATCCAAATCATCCCTGGTTGGTGTGGCTCAGTGGATTGAGTACCAGCCTGCGAATCAAAAGGTCACCAGTTCAATTCCCAGTCAGGCCACATGCGTGGGTTGCAGGCCAGGTCCCCAATAAGGGACACAGGAGAAGCAACTGCACGTTGATTTTTCACTCCCTCTTTCTCTTTCCCTTCCCCTCTCTCTAAAAATATATATTTTTTAAATTTCCCAGTGAAGTTACTGGTAAAAGTGAAAAATGTGTCTTTCATTTTATGGTAAAAACTAAATGGACTTTTGGACCAACCCAATACATTTCCTACTTTTTATCCTCTAGACACATTTTTTAAAACATTTTATTTATTTTTAGAGAGAGGGAAAGGGAGGAAGAAAGAGAGGGAGAGACACATCAGTGTGTGGTTGCCTCTCAAGTACCCCCTACTGGGGACCTGGCCTGCAACCTAGGCATGTGCCACGACTGGGAATTGAACTGGCGACCCTTTGGTTTGCAGGCAGGCATTCAGTCCACTGAGCTACACCAGCCAGGGCCAGACACAAATATTTTTAAAGTGATTTTTAAATGAGCACTTAGTAGGATAAGTAGCTTTCAGAAAAATTTAACACTGGAAAGAAATACCATATATCCAGAATCTGTAGTGTTTTTCACCATTAATATGCTCATTAAGAAAAGAACATTTAGGACTTCCAGCCAAGATGGAGGCATAGGTAGACACACTGTGCCTCCTCACACAACCAGAAGGACAACAACAAATTTAAAAACAAAAAACAACCAGAACTGACAGAAAATCAAACTGTATGGAAGTCCAACAACCAAGGAGTTGAAGAAGAAACATTCATCCAGACCTGTAGGAGGGGCGGAGATAGGCAGCTAGGTGGACAGGACTTGCGGCAAGGTGGCAGCTGGAGGACCAGGGCAGGCAAGGCGGTAGCTAGTGGACCTGAAGAGGCGGTGGATTGTGGACTGGGCGGTCCCACATTCAAGTGCAGAGTGCAGATAAATCTGTAGAAACAACTGGGGAGTGAGACAGACTGTGCCACCCAGAGTTTCAGCACAGGGAAATAAAGCCTCAAACCTCTGATTGAAACCTGTGGGGGTTGAGGTGGCAGCAAGATAAACTCTCAGCCTCACAGGAGAATTCACTGGAGGGACTCATAGGGTCCTAGAACATGCACAAAACCACCCACCAGGGCATTGGCACCAGAAGGGCCCAGTTTAATTGTGGGTAGCGGTGAAAGTGACTGAAAACCAGCAGAGAGTGGAGCAAGGGGTACTGTTCCCTCTCGGACCCCTCCCCCACATACAGCATCACAATACAGCGATGTGGCTGTCCCTGCCCTGGTAAACACCTAAGGCTCCGCCCCTTACTATGTAACAGGCGGGCCATGACCAAAAAAAAAAATGACCCAAATGAAAGAACAGATCAAAGCACCAGAAAAAATACAACTAAGTGATGAAGAGATGGCCAACCTATCAGATGCACAGTTCAAAACACTGGTAATCAGGATGCTCACAGAATTGGTTGAATATGGTCACAAATTAGATGAACAAGTGAAGGCTATGAAAAGTGAGATAAAGGAAAATGTACAGGGAACCAATAGTGAGGGGAAGGAAGCAGGGACTCAAATCAGCGGTGTGGACCAGAAGGAAGAAACATTCAACCAGAACACAATGAAGAAACAAGAATTTTAAAAAATGAGGACAGGCTTAGGAACCTCTAGGATATCTTTAAACGTTCCAACATCCGAATCATAGGCGTGCCAGAAGGAGAAGAGGAAGTGAAAGAAATTGAAAACTTACTTGAAAAAATAATGGAGAACTTCCCCAGTCTAGCAAAGGAAATTGAATTCCAGGAAGCCCAGAGAGTCCCAAAAAAATTGGACTCAAGGAGGAACACATCAAGACACATCATCAAGTTACCCAAGATTAAAGATAAAGAGAGAATCTTAAAAGCAACAAGAGAAAAGGAGACAGTAGCCTACAAAGGAGTTCCCATAAGGCTATCAGCTGATTTCTCAAAAGAAACCTTACTGGCAAGAAGGGGCTGGAAAGAAGTATTCCAAGTCATGAAAGGCAAGGACCTACATTCAAGATTACGCTATCCAGCAAAGCTTTCATTTAGAATGGAAGGGAAGATAAAGTGCTTCCCAGATAAGGTCAAGTTCAAGGAGTTCATCACCACCAAGCCCTTATTATATGAAATGTTAAAGGGACTTATCTAAGAAAAAGAAGATCAAAAATAGGAACAGTAAAATGACAACAAACTCACAGTTATTAACAACCGAACCTAAAATAAAAACAAACTAAGCAAACAAGTAGAACAGGAACAGAATCACAGAAATGGAGATCACATGGAGGGTTATCAGCGGGGAAGTGGGAGGAGGAGACATGGGGGGAAAGGTACAGAGAGTAAGTAGCATAAATGGTAGGTAGAAGATAGACAGGGAGAGGTTAAGAATAGTATAGGAAATGTAGAAGCCAAAGAACTTGTATATATGACCCATGGACATGAACTAATTAGGGGGGACGCAGGTGGGAGGGGGTGTGCAGGGCAGAGGGAAATAAAAGGGGAAAAATGGGACAACTATAATAGCATAATCAATAAAGTATATTAAAAAAACATTTAGAGACAATGTGATAAGCGATTTTTAGTTTTGCTTAATCATGTTTTTATCTTAAGGAACAACATACGGAGCGTATGTCCACTTGGGTTGACAACAAAGTAGAGGCACATGGAAATTGCATTGTAGAATAACTAACTTTAAGTCTTCTTAGAGTTAATGCCTTAATAAATTGTATGTCAGAAAATGGTAAGTGTAGTGACAAGAATAGAGAAGGGAGTTTGGGGTGGTGAGTGGGAAGTTATTTATAAAAGTTCGGTCAGGGAACCCCTTCACTGAGAAAGCGAAATTTGCACCAGCACTGAGTGAGAATTCCTGTTCCACACCCTTACCAGCATTTGATGTTATCAGTGCTGGACTTTTGCCGTTTGAATAGATGTGTGGTGATATCTTATTTGCAGTTCCATAACGATGGATGACGACGATGAGCATTTTTATGTGCACATTTACCATCAGTATATCTTCTTCGATGATGTATCCATCCAAGTGTTTTGCCCATGTTTTAATGAAATCGTCCGTTTCCTTATTGTTCTGTCACTCTTTACCTTTGAAACACTTTTTTTCCTCATTGCTACTCAGACATTACATTCTCCAGTTTTCCTCCTGTCTCTCGGGTGCCTCGGTCTTCTCTGCCAGATTCCTCTTTCTCTGTTCATCCTTGAACTCTTCTTATCTACCCCGTCTTTCTGAGCGGTCTTACCTACTGCCATGGCGTCTGAGATCTCTGATGTTCAGTCCCCAGTGAACACTCAGTTAACTCTCTGGCCTTCTCGGTCCCCTCCTCCAGGGTGAAGGACTACAGATACTCCACCCAGTTGTTACTGATCAGCTTCACTTTCATGCCTTGAATTCACATCAGTGGAAACTTACTCAAAACTGAATTTAATTTCCCCTACCCACCCAAATTTGTTCTATTTTGTGTTCCCTGTTTCAATGAATGCCATCACCATCTGACCAAGGCAGATCTAGCCTTGATCTCTCCTCCCCTCTCACCATCGCCAGAGCCCGTCTGTTAGTACCACGTGCTGTAGATCCAGCCCTCCACTCCCACAGCACCTGTGTGGTGGCTCTGACCTGGACTGAGTTACAGCAGCTGCGTGGATTCGGGGCTCCAGTCTTGTCCCTCTCTAATCTGTTCTTCACACTGCTGCATAGCCAGTCTTTTTAATAAAAACATACATAAAAATGACACAGATCAGATCAGATCATTTTCCAGCTTAAACTTTTCAGTAGTTTAGCATCGCTTTTAGGCTACAGTTCACTCAGAGTGGCTAGAGCTCTAACTTTCACACATTTTTGGTCATGACCATTGTAAAATGTGTGTTATGCAGTGACTGAGGACACCCCCCCACACACACAATTAAAAGTTTTTTAAAAAGAAAAACTTGTCTTTACTGTGTACAGTATATATTTTATTCTGTTACATTAAAAATGCTTATTATAACTTACTAAATTGATCTCATGAATGCTCCTTAACAAAACAACAGTAGAGAAATACCTTTAAGATCTGACTTCCATCTCTTCAGCCCCAACTCCCAATATGCATCTGGTCACCCTAATTTCCTTCTGGTCCCTGAACAAGGGGCATTGTCTAGAGTAATTCCCTCTGCCCAGACTACCCCTCCTCCCGCCCCACCCACCTCACTCACCTCCGTATTCTAGAATATGAAATTAGATGTGATAGGAGTAAGAATCTAGATAATTTCTACCCTTCCTCTGGTATCTGGCTGTTTATCATGGTACTTACCAAACTTTTTATTGTAAGTATTTCTTCTATTATGTATCTTTCACACTAGACTCTAAGCTTAGAAAAAGAAAAGATGAAATGTTTGTTTTTCACAGCCGTCTATGGCCTAGCACAGTGTCTGGCAGGTGGCAGGACAGCAGATAGTAGGCAGAGAGCAAACGGAATCCAGCTTTAAACTCTCCAGTGGCTTTCATTTACACTTAGAATAAAATTCAAAAAGTCACCATCATTGTGGCCTACAAGGTACAACCCTGATCACCCCCAACCTTAATCTCATTGCCCACCGCTCTTCCCCTGAGGTTGGTAGCTCCATCCACACCGATTCTCGGACTTGCCCAGCACACGCATTCCTGTTCCCTCAGGTATCTGCATGGCTTGCTTCCTCACCTTCCTGGAGGTTTCTGGTTAAGTGTCCCTCAGAGAGGCCTTTCCTGACTACCCTTATCGTCCTTTCTCCATAACTTGACTTTGTTGTTTTTTAAAGCACTTTCCACTACCTAACATTATTTGTTTATTGTGTCCCCACACCCCATCCCCGCTGTCTCTGGACTATAATATGATTCTGGTTTTGTTTAATGCCATCTCCCTAAGGCTTAGAACAAAACATTTGTTAAATGAATGCATGCTGCATAGGTTTGTTAAAATGCTAACCGTCAAAACTCCTCTGGAGCGTACACTTGTATTAGAATAATATTATTAATAACATATCATTATGGCTTTTGAGTTGACACAGTATTTCCTATCCTTGCTCTAATTTGAGCTATATAATTGTACTGTGGAATTGGTATTGACACCGATTATTTTATCATTTTGCTAGTGAAGTGTAACTTGGAGGTCACAGCTGATCTGAGAAATACAAACTCCTGAATGTTGTTACGTATATTGGGTGCACAGGCATTTGTACCTGACAGTTGTTAAGCCATAACATTCAAGCTAATCATGATCTTCAACCTGTGCGCCTGAAATATTTAACAATATTTAAGAAAAGAGTTGCTTTGTCTCAAATCAGCTGCAACCTCTGCAGGGTTATGAAGCTGAAGTTTAAAGAAATTAGTTTATTTTCCTAAAGCCACACAGGTAATAAAAGGACTAAGTTAGTACTCATTTCAGTGTGTGTTCTACTACACCACACTGGAGTAGAAAGGACAAGGTGAACAGACCACTTCCTCTGCTGTGCCAGTGCTCACAGTATCTCCTGTGAGCACCGTGGGTCCCCTCTACCCCTACCTCCAACCCTTTGCATCATGGCAGGAGACTTTCACTCAAGCCTTACTAGAGCTGGCTTCAGGTAGCACATGCTGATAAAATAGCTAACCATGCTGTCAACCACAGCTTCTGTTAGTGCTTAGTAATAAACTCTGTAGCATTTAAATGCTTGGAAAAAACTAATATTTGTAATACGATATAAGTTAACATGAAAGTTTAAAAGCTCAGAACACCAACATAATCATCCTAAATGTGGTCATTTTTCAATCCCAGTCAATAATTCCCTAAGCAGGAGTTAAAAAATTTGTAGCAGTAAGTATACAGAAAATGAGAAACAACCCAGTCCCTGAAATGAGCAGATGACTGCTGTGTTCCCAGTGTGATCTCTCCTGCCCTCAGGTATATACATGTGTTGGGCCTTGCCTGACATTGTAGGCCTGAATCCCAAAGGCCCATCAAAAAATTCTGTCGAAAGGATAAGGCATAGGAGAAGATGAATTCATAAGTTGATTTAGTGTTTTTTAGCTTAGACATCTTTCAAGTACATAAAGTTTCAGGTTTGTGTAAAGGAAACCTAGGGTCGTCCTTGGAGTCCTTTTTCTGCACACACCTCTAGTGTCTTGGCGCAGTTGTACCTCACCAGACCTAGACTCAATTCTTTGGGTGGAGGCCGGGCCCGCTCCTCTCCAGCCTGTTAGGTCTGCTGTCAGTCACTGTGCTACAGAAGGTGCTGTGGTTAAAGAAAGTCCTGAAGAACAAGATCCGTCCCTTTCTCAGGCCATTGTCATAGACTTCAGCTGAGTTTATCCATTTTTCTGCCAAAAGGATCTAGAAACTCCACACAGCTGGTACAGTTTTCTAGATTAGCATTTGGGAGGCAAAGTGGGGAAGGCCTTGTAGTCTGTCTGTCTTCTAGCCAAGTTGAATTCCGGTGTCTACAGCTGTGTAGGAGGCCATGCAGTGTAAATGGGTATAGTTCAAGAATTCTGAGCATCTCTTTTTTGCTAGTAATGTGTGGAATGAAGTATCCTCTCACTTAGTGGATATTTATTTCTGTGCCTGG
>VMDR010017797.1:0-19737 GCA_007922815.1 Macrotus californicus
AGTTGCTAAAGGGACAAAGAAGAGGTTTGAACTATGGTTCCTTCTGTTTAAGAGCCATAGGCTTCAGCACTAAGTCAAGATTCACAGCCTGGGCAACATGAAAGCAAAGATTATGATACTATCTTGAGGGCTTTGAGATTCTGAGAATAGAAAACCGAAGACTTCAGTTGAAATGCAATACTGGGAGAATGTAGAGAATGAAAACCACAGTGATGTTTTCTTAAACTTAATTCATCAAACTGAATTATTAACATAAGAGTAAACAGACAGGATCTAGAATGATAGTATTTTATACTTAATTGTATAGGAAGTGGAAAATGGGTGCTTAACTTTGGTACCCAAGTGATAAAACCCTGGTAGCAAGGGCCATGTGATCCAGTTATGGCCAATGAAAAGCAAGTGAAAATATTCTAAGGGTGCCTAGGAAGGCATTTGTTTTTCCTGATAAGATGGTCAGGTGGAGCTAGCTCTACTCTCTTCATTTTCTTTCAGCCTTGAATATAGGTGTGACACCTGAAACTAACGTAGTCTTCTTGTGATGTGAGATGATAAACCAATAGATGGTGAAGAATGATTTTTTAAAAAAGATTGTGGATATTAGATAATATTTTCAAGTTGTGGTATGACCACTGCCTACCTCCAGGCTCATTATATGAATAAAATCTATCTATATATTATAATATTTTTAATTCAGACTTTCTATTACCCATAGCTAAAAATGTTTTCAACTCGTATAAGAAAGAAGCAGAAGAAGATCACAAAGGTTCTGGTATGTTCTACCTACTAAGTAGCTTGGGTTTTATTTAACAATTTAAAATAGGAAAGTGATTTGGTCAGAGGTCCATTTTAGAAAAGTAACATTGTAAAGTATTAGCAAGTGGTAGGACCATACTAAAGAACAAAGAATCAAACTGTGGGAAAGAAATGATGCCTTAAATTCAGAGAAAGAGATGGTAAGAGAGAAAGGAGTCATGTATCATCATTTCTAAGACATTTGGAAGGAATGGTAGCTTGAAAGAATGAGGAATACAGGAGGAAGAGGAGGGTGGAGGATGATAAATTCACTTTGGAGATTTTGAGTCAGAGATGCCTGGGTAACAGCAAATGTCACATGAGTTTATGGTTCAAGAACAGGTGGTCTAGAGAGAGAAATTTGGGAACCATCAGCAGAAGTGACAACCGAAGTCTATGGTGCGGGTGAGAAAAGCAAGTGGAGTATGAAGAACAAGTGTATCATAAATAATTCTAGGAAACACCCATGTCTTAGGGAGAAAAAAAGGAAGAGATGCCTTTGGAGGAGACAAAGACAGAATGGGGCAAAGAGAGCCAAAAAAAAGCTAGGAGGGAAAGGGATCACAAAAGCCAATGGACAAGAGTTTAAAGAAAAAGACTATGGTCAATGGGTCAAATCCAGCTGTTAAGTAAGTGCTAAATGCTAAGTAAGATAAGAGCAGAGTTAGATTTAGCAATCCAGAGATTACAGGTGACCTTGGTGGCAACAGTTTCAGTGGAGTGCTGGGAGGCAGAAAACAGACCAATGAGTTAAGGAGTTAATTTAGAACGGGAAAAGGACGACAGTACAACTTGATTATTCTCTTATAGGTCTTGACCAAACAAAAAGAGAAGAAAGGAGGGAAGAACTGAATGATGGTACAAAATTTAAGGACTCATTTCAGCAAATGTATCTTCTGCTGTTGGAGGCAGAGTGATATATATATATATAAAACAATCATACATATTGCTGTTGTTGATTATGTCATTTCATTCTTTACTATCACTGCTTATATTTTCTCTAGTATTTTGATTTTCTTAGTGGTTGCTCTAGGTATTGCAATATGCCTATATCCCAGCCTACTGGTATGGATGTCTTACCAACTTAAGTGAAATGTGATACCTTGTTTTCATTTAGGTTCTTTATCCTCCTCACTTTTTAAATATAATTATCTTAAATGTTTCTTGTCTAACATATATTGAGCACCTTATCAGATGTTGTTAAAATTTTTGCTTCAATGATCACATTTGGGAACCCAGAAAACTCATTACTACGCCATTCCTCAACTCTGAACTTCCTGAGCTGGCCTGCCATACTCTTCCCACCTTTCAGAGACTCCCTATGCTTGTTTGTTGTCTTTTTTCAGGGTGTTTTAGATGAAAGAGGGAGACCATGAGAGGAACAGGGCTCCTTGGTTTGGTAAAAGTAGAAGCCCTCAAGTTACTTTTTTGGAAAATATAAACACTTCTTTCTAATAATAAAAAAAAGAATCAATGGTGGAAATGACTTCTAAAGTACCCATTCAAAGTACAGTATTTTAAACTTAGAAACTAAAGTAGCATACTAGAAGAAAATGAGCACTTGAAGATCAAACAGCCTGGGTTTTAATGTTGTTTACATGGTGCTTTTACACACTCATTGTAAGAGAGTGCTTCCCAGTGTCATCAGATGGAATCTGTGCCAGGAACATGCTAACAACAGTGCATCAAGTGTGATTTCCATGCATTTATCAATAAGATCTCCACAACAAATGTGCAATACGGAGATCTTCTAAGGTTGAATAGGTTTTATTGATGTATTTTTCCTTCTTTCTTGAAAAGCACAAGGCATCTGAAGTACAGAAGATTGTTAACATATCTGAGGCCATTCTGCGAACTCGTGACATAAAAATATAGTGGTTGTCAGGTTGTGGTTCATGAAGAGTCAGGGCTGCGTCATCTGGGAACTTGTTAAAGATCCAAGTTCTTGAGCTCTCCTCCTGACCTAGTTAAACCTAAATTCTGGGGGTGGTGCCCAGAAATTTGTGTTTTAACAAGGTCACAAAGTGATTTTGATGCCAGTTAAAGTCAGAGAACCACTGGGGTAGGCACTGATCTTTCAGGATGTTTCCAATACACTTTTAAGGGTACTGCCTATTTTAATCTAGTGGATACTCTCAGCTTATTTACAGCATTCATAGTGCTGTATGCTCTACATTAAAATGTGTTCATAACACATTGAAGAGTCTTGTAATGTGGATTTCATGCCCTGTTGCATCTGAAGGGAAAAAAAGTCATTTCTTGGATTCCTTCTAAACTCCTCACCCTGCTAATACAGCTGGTATCATTCTGCAACTCTCTCTCTCTCGGGGCAACACTAATTGTTTGTACTGACCTTATTTTGGGTACAGTAACCTACAGTTCAGCAACCCCAAATTATGTATGTGTTACTCTGTTTTTATAGCACATGTAGATGCCATTGGCGCAAACCATGAGAATTTCAGATCAGAACCCTTGGTTCTTTCCTTTGAAGACTTACTTCAGTCTATGGTCATGATGTTGTGTGTCCCTCTACTCTTCTACTCACAACTGATGAGTGACAAATTGCCCAAGGTAACACAGTTGACAGTTATAAGAAGCTCAGCTGAGAAGACATCTCTAAGTTCTCATCTAGCCTTCCCTTGGAGTAGACACTATCCTCTTAAGAATCCCCAAATGACTGTGACTGGCTCCTTAAGGATAATATCAGTGATCTTGGGAAGGGGACAGAAGAAAAGTACATCTGCATCTCTGTTGCTGCAACTTAATCAGTAATTAAAGCCAAAATCTTAGTGAGCTATTATGGCCACCCAAGCTTTCCTATGTTATCTATTCTGAGCACATGTAATTTGATCATTGTCAGCCCACACTTCTCAAAAACACTCCACATACATGGTACCCAAACTTATCAGTACTTACCCATTTTGGGGGCCAGGAGATAATTTTGTGGATAGACTACTAGGTGTCACCTCTAGACAGAGTCTAGCTGGTAACAGATATCACTGTGCTCTCTCTCTCCTTGTTTTGACAGATTATTGCCCCTGGGCACTCAAAGGTGTTAGTCTCATAGATAAGGAAAAGCCAAGAGTCTTGTAGATAAAGAATCAGCCTAGGAGAACCAGAGGTTACATAATTCAGCAAAGTACCAACAGTTCATTGGCCTTCCCTTACATCTTACACATCTCAGGAAGCTAAGGGGATGCGAGAGGAGGAGCACTGAATTCCTATCATCCTGTGAGCTTTGTCCTCTTTGTTTGCAATGCCCAATTCCTAGCCTAGAGTTGATCAGAGAGTTTCTTAGCAATCTAGGAATGTCTCTTTGTAAAGCTCTTACAGTAACCAATAAATCCCTAAAAAGTGTTCGCTACTCTATCACTGTGGAGGCAAATGACAAAAGTAGAATCTTTTCAGTATTTATCTTTATTTGTAATGGGTATTCTGGACTGATATTTGCAGTCTAATAAAATCACTTTTTATCTTTAGGCATATGAAGGCATTTGTTTAATGTGTTCCCATTGGCATGCATATGTGATAATTTCTCCTTTTTGGAAGTCTGATCCCAAAATTTCTCATGTCTTTAGAATTAATCTCAGGAGTTTTGATCTATAGAAAACTAACCTATTTTTTGTGTGTGTATACCTGTATACAAACTGTTATTTTTGCCTTAATTTAGGGGAATTCTCTAGATTCTAGAACTTGGAAATGATACCATTTATTTGAATTTCTTTATTGTGTTCTCAAAAGCCCCTGAATTGAGACAAGGAACTTTTCTCGACCTCCATGTTCTTAAAGTTTAATAAATATTTTGATTTATTTTATGCTGCTCATTCTAAGCACTATCTCAGCTCATTTACAGAGAAAGAAAATGATGCCTCTGGCCTAGAATTACCTTTTTCATCCTCTTCTTTTTTTTTTTTAAATCATCATTAAACACAAAACTCTCAGCTTAGCCTGGAAGATCTAGATGGTAGGTACAGCTTCAGACTGTAGGTGAAAGACAGTAGCTGTTTTCTGGGTTAATTTGTTTTCTACAGGATAGGTTTCTTTACTCTTATTCTGTTTTCTACAGGCTAAGTTTCTTTATCCTGTAGGTGTTGTTTCACAGAAAATAAATGAGGAGAACATCTAAGTTCTCTGTGTTCTGTGCTGTTAACAGAGGTAAGTCTGTATTTTAAATAGGTTGGAATTTATCCTCATCAATTCCACTGTTTCCTTGCCTCCTCCATCTGGCCACACAGCAGTGTCAGCATGTACCTCACCTGGGTGCTGCTACTGCCCTTCTTTAAGAAATTCCAATTTAATAAGCATTTAACTCAACTAAAGCTAGAATTCAGTATTCAACTCTCACAGGATCAGCGCCCCTAATCTAGGCAGTCATGATGGGTCAGATTATTTGTTACTGAAGACTTTTAACCCAGTGTTGGGTCGAGACCACTGAGCTCCAAAATCTTTTTATCTCTGTTGTGGACTGGTTGTTTGTATTCTTCGCTAGGGTGCTTGCTTCCTCTCTCTGCTCTCTGCCACGTGAGGCTACAATGAGAAGTTGGTGGTCTGCAAGCCAGTGGAGGGCTCTCACCAGAGCTGAACATCCTGATCTTGGACATCAGCCTCCAGAACTGTGAGAAATGTTTGTTGTTTATAAGACACACACAGGGTATTTTAATCTTTGCAGCCTGAGCCAAGACAACCTGCTAAAGGAATCAAATTTAAAGAGGCAGCTTTCCGTGAATCTATTTTGTAGGGGCCTAAAAAGCCTAAACCTATTTTTGACAGATTCTGTATTAGTTAAGGATTACATTTGGCTGCATATAATGAGAAATTTAAACAGCAGTGACTTAAACAAGATAAATATTTTTTTCCTCATGGAATAGAAATGTAAAGATAAGCTGCCCAGAGATAGCATAACTCTGCCCAAGCATGTCAAAGCCAAGTTCTTGGATATTCTCATGGGCTTTCATTCATGGGCATGCAGATGTTAGCTGCAGCTATGATGTCCATCTTCAGTCAGGAAGGAGGAATTACAGAGTTCAAAGAGTTCATGCCAATGAAGTTGGCCTCTTTTTAAAGGGCTTTCCCAGAAGACTTACCAGACATGCCACACCTGGCTGCAAAGGAGACTGGGAAATGGAGTTTTTATAACTTAATACATGACCACCTCTGCAAAATCTGATTTCTGGTAGTGAGGAAGAGGGAGAATGGATATAGATAAAGTACATAGCATAGTGAAAAACTGAAAATAGTATCTTCTTAATTACATAAAATCATTGTCATTGATTTATCTTTAAATTGTCTAATTTCATTACAAAAACGTAATTCATTCTGTTTTAAATTTAATTAAAATCAGTGCTCTTCATACATGGCCAATGATTATGAAACTGTTCATGAAAGCTATAAGATCGAGAGAAACACTTTTTATAAGCCAAACCTTTGATGACAATAAATTCTAACCCATTGAGGCTATTGATGTTGTGATTTTTAAAAAGAAAATATTTAAAGACTATGGAGGATATGCAAGTACTCTTGAGCTGCTATCTGGACAAACAGAGGACCACCAGTTCATGAAGGCAAGACCAAAAGGCTCTAATGGACAGGATGCTTCTAAGAGGGGTCTTAGGCTCACAAAATATAAAGCTGACCCATCTGAAATGTATTCTACAGTGAATCAGTTTCTCTTCTTGCTCATTACATCCTATACACTGGAAAGCCAAACCTGACAATTGTAGATCATAAAGCAAGTCTTTCTTTACTAATCTCGCCTGGCATTTCTGGAATTTTGGATTGAAACTAGATCCAGAAAGAATGTGTTTCAATGCTGTGCCAGATGTAAATGCATAAAAATATAAGATAGGAACAACATTTTTGGATACTCCCCAACTGGTAGACTGTTTCTGTTTATATATATCTGACATTAAGACCCAGGAAAAGGGCTTGGGCAGTGCTACCCCGAGAAGGAAGATGATGGGACAAACAGAGCTGCTCACAGTTGACAACAAGACAAACCACAAGGCCAGGCACTCTCCTCCCTGAAAGTCACAAGGATCGGAGCTCTCTGGCTAAGCGTGCAGACTGAATCTCACAAAGAAGAGGCAATATAGGCTCATGCCTGAACAGGATCTGGACTTATGAAATGAGTGATTACTCAGTAGAGACTATTTAAAACTTAACAAGTGTATTTGAACTGGAAATGAACTACAGCATTTAACTGGCATAACAACAATTACAGGGGTGTCCAGCTTTTTGGCATCTCTGGGCCACACTGGAAGAAGAATTGTCTTGGGCCACACAGTAAATACAATGCAACATATAATCACACACACACACACACACAAATCTCATAATGTTTTAAGTAAATTTACGACTTTGTGTTAGGCCGCATTCATAGCCATCCTGGGACACATGTGGCCCACTGGCCGTGGGTTGGGTACCACTGGTAGAGTATTGTGATCCATGCAATTTTGGGCATGATGTGGTTCTACAGTAACCTCCTGAAAAACCATGGAAATGTCAGTCATGTAATAGTCATGTAATAGTAATGTCAAGTGCCATGGAATTTAACAGAGCCCTCAAGGGACACTAGGGTCCAACTTTCCTTCCTTCCTCCTTCTCCACCACCTGCCTCACCTAAAATGAGAACTTCTTGTTCTCTACCTTCACTGCCACACCAAGATTTTATTTCAGAGGATTTACTGCTTTCATTATGTAGTTTATCATAAAAAATTCCCATTTAGTGTAGAGCTACTAATCCATGTTAACCACTTTCAGACATTTAGATTAACTATATATTTAGCTAATTTTATTGATTATCACTATTATAAAGTTTTGGTTGTGGAGTTTTTCTTATTTATTTTGGTTCATATGCTTTCATTATTATTTTCCTCAGAAAGCATACCTAAGAATATATTTGGAACTGTGAATTTTTACAAATATTTTCACTTTCACATGTAAGCAATACCTTGGTTGAGTTCAGTCATTTCATCAGTACTAAGAGATGTGCTACCTTCTAGCTTCAAATGTTGGATGAGAAGTCTGATGCTTTTCATCTATGAATAACTCCCTATTGCCAAGATTCTTCTCTTTTGCTTGGATTTTAAAATTATTTTCAGGATACATATGTGTCTTTTTTTTCATACAATATGCTTAGAACACACTTAAGCGAGCCCCTACTCCTTTGTTCTTTTGCATTAATCTTCCTTATGATGTTCCAAGTCATTAATTTGGTTATCAATAGAGATCATCCTTTCCTCCCATTTATCTAAAAGAGGAAACATTGTGAAATTAATAACTAAGTAAAATTATGTTTTCCAGTTATACTTGACTCTACCTAAGTGTTATTCTTTTTTTTTAAAGATTTTATTTATTTATTTTTAGACAGAGGGGAAGGGAGGGAGAAAGAGAGGGAGAGAAACATCAATGTGTGGTTGCCTCTCACTTGGCCCCCACTAGGGACGTGGCCCGCAACCCAGGCATGTGCCCTGACTGGGAATCGAACTGGCGACCCTCTGGTTCGCAGCCCGCGCTCAATCCACTGAGCTACACCAGCCAGGGCTCCTGAGTGTTATTCTTATGTTTCAGTTCTGATGGGCATCAGTTCCCTTGTAGAAACTACTTCACTCTGAGAGCACTCTATGTATTCTGACAATCATTTTTGCCCAGGCTGTTAGGCCTCCTCGGGTTGTTATTGATCTTTGTTGAGCTCAGTGAACTCCTGTCTGGGTTGTTGCAATATTTTCAGCGTCAGCCATCCCACAAGAGGTAAAAGTTATCATATTCTCTCTCCTTGTTTCCAGGGGATTCAGAGCCAGGCTGGCCCCTAGTTCCCAACCTAAGTATCTGCAGCAAGTCTGCCCATCACTAGGCCTCGGCACCCTTGTTTTTCTCTTTCCAGGCCTTTGGATGCTAAGGAGACCAGGTGTACAGCCAGTGTCTAGTTTTCCTCAGGGGCCACAAATTGTTATAAGCTATGCTCCTTACAGAATATGCTGCTTTATACTTGGCCACTGTATTCATTTTTGCTACATGACAATATTACCACAAACTTTGGGAGGAAGGTTGGGGAATTGAGTGAACAATGTGAAGGGATTAAAAAAATACAAGTTGGAAGTTACAAAATAGTCACAGGGATGTAAAGTACAGACTAGGGAATAGTCAATAATGTAAAAACTATGTATGGTGCCAAGTGAGTACTAGAACTATCGGGGGATCACTTTGTAAAGTACATGATTGTCTAACAATCATGCCGTACACCTGAAACCAATACAAAATAATATTAAATGTCAACTGCACTTGAAATATAAAATTAAAAAATATTACCACAAACTTAAACAGCTTAAAACAATGCACATTTATTATATCACAGTTTCTGTTGGGCAGGAATCCAGGCACGACCTAAGTGGGTCCTTTGCAAGGCTGTAATCAAGGTTTCCACCAGGGCTGGGTTCTAATCTGGGCTCAGCTGGAAAAGTCTGTTTCCAGGACCATTGGTTTGTTAACAGTGCTCAGTTCCTTGTAGGCTGCCTGATCAAGGTCCTCCATTTCTTGCTGGTTTTTGGCCTAAAGCCTCCCTCAGCTTCTTGCTGTATGTCACCCTCTGTACACAGCAGCTCACGACATAGGTTGTTTTCCAAGCTAGCGAGTAAGGGAGTCTTCTCCCAAGACAGACGTCACAATCTTATACACAGTGATCACATACATGCAATTTGGCATATCCAGCCACCTTTGCTATATTCTATATGGCGAGGAACAAGTCATAGGTCCTGCCCACACTCACAGAGAGAATCACAAAAGGCCATGAACATCAATGCATGGGGATCAAGGGAACCACCCTAGAATATGTCCGCCACCGACATACATCCTGAGAAGATAAAAAAAAAACCCACTTATTTTCTTATGTTTGGGTCCCAACACCTGTTTGGATCCTGAACTCATAGACCTCACCACTATTTAAGGTAGGAGACTTATAAAGAACGGCTCAGTTGCGGAGAAGAAAAGAGCAGCATTCAGGTAGCCATCATCCCAGAATCCTTAGCTCTGTCAACTTTTTCCATAAAACCATCTTCCATCCCTGCTCCGCCCACTTTAGACCAGCCTACGGTCAGATTTGGATTGAGTTACTAAAAATGCTGCTAATCTGATTTTCCTGCCTCTGGGCTCAAAATATTCCCATCCATCCTCCAATTGTGGGAAAAATTTTTCTGAAATTCAAAATTAATTTTATCTCCTTCTTATTTAAAATCTTTAGCTGGCTTCTTATTACTTTTAAGACAAGATCCAAATTTCTCAACACTGGTTACAAAGTCATTCCTGATTTAATCTTTCCAATCTAGTCTCTCTCTGCTCTCCCAATCTATGTGGTCCAATCACAGTAAGATTCCTCCCTTCATTTCCCTGACTTTACCACTGCATCATCTTGTCACCTTCACACCTTTGCATATGCTACTACCCTTGCCTGAGATATTTTTTTCCTTGCCTACAAACTTCCACTGATATTTCATGTCACAGTAAGCATTAATGCGTTGAGGAAATCTTCCTGATCCAGCAAGCCAAACATAGACTCCCCCTTCTGTACCTCTTTGCCCCCCATCACACTTGCTATGTTATATTGTCAACTCTGTATGTGATAGAGGCATTTTCTACAATGAACATTTTTATTTGATATGGTGGCCTCTCCTACTATAGTATAAGTTCTATGAAAGAAAGATCTACTTTTAGTGAGAGTTGTTTCTCTACCAAATATCAACTTGTATGTATGCAACAAGCACACTCCGGCTAACTGAATGACAAAAGGCAATGATCGAAGGGACATGGATTAGTTTACAGCATCAAAGGAAAAACTGAGCAATCATGACAGAAAGAATAGTAATATGGTAGTGATAGTGTGCTAGAAAGCAGAAATGAGTGAGCAGTAGTAAGACCATGCAATGCACATGAATACGTGAAATTTCTCCCCTATCGCTGCTTAAAGTTCAAATTCTCAAGAGAGAGTGGCATTGAGCTACTTTGGGGGCACATGTAAGGCCACTAGACAACATTATCTCCATTTATGGTCTATTTATGGTAAAGAATGTATAGTTCCCAAAACAAAATTGGAATGTTGTTCTCAGTAAAAGAAGGAATGAATGTGGAACAAACAAAAACAACAGATGTTCACTGTAAACCTACTCGCCCACAGCACTAGTAGGCTTGCCATACATGAAGAGTAAATGAATGGACTTCTGAAGTAGATATAAACTGAGTGCAGCTACCTGCTTACCAGTTGTAAAGAAAGATTTGGAAATTTTTTAAACAACTTTATTGAGGTATGATCAACATATAAAAAGCTGTATATATTTAATGTATACAACTTGATGAGTTTTGGATAAATATAACCACCATCACTGCCATCAATACCCTCTGAAAATTTCTTCCTGCCTCATCAATTATTTTGTATTTGTGTGTATGAGTTAACAACACTTAACATAAGATCTATCCTTTTCAAAAAAGTTTATGTGTGCAATACCATATTGTTAGCTATAGGCACTATGCTGTCTAGTAGATCTCCAGAATTAGTTTATCTTGTACAACTGAAACTTTATACTATTTGACCATGACATCTTCATTTCCCCCTGCTTCCAGGCCATGACAATCACCATTCTCCTCTTTACTTCTGTAAGTTTTAGTATTTTGGACACCACATATAAGTGAGAACATACAGTATTTGTGTTTCTGTGTCTGGCTTATTTCATTTGGTATAATGTCCTCCAGGTCCATCTATATTGTCACAAATGGTGAGGTTTCCTTCTTTTTTAAGGCTGAATAATATTTCAGTATGCATATATGAGGCCTGTCCAGAAGGTATTCAGACATGTAATATGAAAAATAGAGACATTTATTGAAGAAGATACAAGATACAAGACACATTGTACATAGGACAATGACACCTCTGTCCCCTTCAAAATAGGCACCTTGGGACCTCACACAGTTCTCACAATCATCATTAGCTGCCCCATCGTGTTTTCCTGAATCTCATCAATGGTCTGAAATATCTTCCCTTTCAAACATGATTGTGGTTTTGGGAAAAGCCAGAAGTCACAGGGCACCAAATCTGGGCTGTAGGGAGACTGCATCACCTGAGTGATTTGATGTTTTGCCAAAAAAGTCTGCATGAGACATGATGCATGAACAGGTACATTGTTGTGATGAAGTTGCCAACCACCAGTTGCCCATAGCTATGACCTTCTGAATCATCTGAATAGTTTCCACAGAGGAGTGTTCAAGCTTAATGCAAAATTTGATGCAAATTCATTGCTCTACTCATTCAGTCATTTTGAATGCAATGGCCACATGGTACATATGCTCACTCAATGGCTTCTAACACTCCCACTGACTAGTACAGTGAAGTCGTCATTGTTCACACATGTGCATTGCAGCCCACTCTCCTGGCTGCCAGGTTACATGGATGTTGTGCAAACCATTCTCTTTACAGTAGCAATGGCTGGATTTTTTCCAGACAAACCTCATCATATATTACATTTTCTCTATCTGCTCATCCATTAACAGACATTTAGGTTGTTTTCATGTCTTGATTATTGTCAATAATGCAGCGATAAACATGAGAGTGAAGGTATCTCTTTGAAATCTTGATTTTGATTACTTTGGATAAATACCCAGAAGTGAGATTGCCAGATCATATGGTAGTTCTATTTTTAATTTTTGAGGAAACTCCACATTTTTTTTGCAATAGCTGTACCATTTACATTCTCAACAACAGTGTACTAAGGTTCCCTTTACTACTTATTTTCTCCAAAGCTTGTTATCATATTTGGTTTTTTTAAATAATAGCCATCCTCACAGTTGTGAGATTATGTCATTGTAGTTCTAATTTGCTTATTCCTGATGATTAGTGACATTGAACACCTTTTCATAGGCCTGTTGGTCACTTGCATACCTTCTCTGGAAAAAAAATGTCTCTTCAGGTCCTTAGTTCATTTTTTAAATTGTTTTTGTTTTGTTTTGTTTTTTGGCTATTGAGTTGCAGGCGTTTCTTATCTTTAGATATTAACCACTCATCAAATACATGGTTTACCAATATTTTACCCATTCCATAGGTTGTCTTTTCAATGTGTTGTTTTCTTGGTTTGCAGGACGTTTTTACTTAATGTACTCCCATTTATTTTATTTTATTTATTTATTTTCTGCTTAATATTTAAAATTTATTTTATTATGTAAGTTTTAGGTGTACAGCATTATAATTTGATATCCAAATACACTACAAAGTGATCACCACCACAAGGCTAGTTACCATCATCATACAGGTAACCCGCTCACCTGTTTCACCCATCCCCCAAGTCCCCTCCAATCTGGTAACCACTAACCTGTTCTCTGTATCTATGAGTTCATTTTTGTTTTGTTCATTTTGTTTGCTTCTTTTAGACCTTACATAATGAGTGAAATCATAGGGTATTTGTCTTTGTCTGATTTATTTCACTTAAAATAAATCAGACAAAGGGTAGTATAATACCTTCAAGGTCCACTTGGTTATTTTTACTTTTATTGCCTGTGCTTTTGGTTTCAGGTCCAAAAAAATATCACTGCCAAAGAGATTTCCCCTTATCATTTCTTCTAGGAGTTTTATAATCTCAGATCTTACATTTAAATTTTTAATACATTTTGGGTTGACTTTTGCGTATGGCATGAGATAAGGGCCCAACTTCATTCCGGTTCTTGTGACTATACAGTTTACCCAAAGTCAGTGACCCATTTTGTTCTCTTGGAGCTCTTTTCCACCTAATTCACAATGCATGCATGGGTTTATCTCTGGGCTCTGGACTCAGCCCCATCAGTCTGTATGTCTGTTTGTAGGCCAGTACCATCCTCTTGATGACTGAAGTTTTATAATATGTTTTAAAGTCAGGAAGTATGATGTCTCCAGCTTTTTTCTTCCTGCTCAAGTTTTCTTTGGCTAAGATCTGGACATTGATATCAGGATATCTTTATAAATTCCAAAATAAAAGTCTAACTGTTTCGTCCAAAATGTCCATGGTCATTAGAGGCAGTATATGAAAGTACTTAAGGGACTGAACTGGAACTAGGCTGTGTGGTTTCAAGTCTTGACTTCAGCACTGAACAACTAGCAGCTTTGGGAGTCTACTGACCTTTGACTTAATGTCTTTATCTTCTAACAGGAGCTAATGATGATTTTTTCCTCCTAAGGTTGTTATAAAGATTTAATGAGTTATTGCCTATCAGTGGCATAGAGCAGTGGCTGGCACACTCTAATGGCTGTGTTAGTCTTACCTTGACACGTGTCTTCGTAGTTACTTTACCTATTCATACATCAGCATACCTTTTCTCCACGGTAAAGAATCCCAGAATTATTCAAATATACACACCTGAAAAAAGACCGACCTAACTGTTAGAGTTAAAATTCTGTACTCGAAGATGACAAACCCAAGAAAACCACTCTTCTTAAAGAATTCTGCCTTAATGAGATTAATTTCTGTTTGTGTTTTGTGTTATAATATTAAAATATGTAAACAAACCATATAGAAATAATCCTTTCCCATCAATGACCTTGGTACAGGAAAAACTGTATTCTTAAATGAAGTACTGTAATGGTAGGCTTCTCACTTAAAAGAAAAACATTAACAGACAAACTGAAAAAGGCTTTTCCTTCTTTGTCGAAGTGTTCACCATACACTGGTTTCCTTTATGTGATAAGCCAAGGTTAGGTTGCAGTGGAAACTATTACTGGCAAACAAAAGTCTCTACGGAAGTCACGTTCTTATTGGCAATATTCTGCAAAAACTAAACGGTATTCCACTGGGAAGACTTCTGGCACTCTGCACGCATAAGAAATTTTTGCTGTTTATTTGTTGAGTACTTAATTGAGAATACAATTATTGTTTCATGCTTCCTGATCCACATCAAAAAAAATTTCAAAGATAGGAAGTTTTTTCCGGGCTTAATGAGTAGCATTAAACATCATTTTAGAAGAAATGGTTTATAAATGACATACAAATGTTAACACTAAAGCATATTTCTCAAACTTCTCTTGTATTTACAACAGAAGATTTTTGTCAAGCAGAATCTGACCTGATAGCCCTACCCTACATATTTAACAGACAAAATGAATGCTTCTGATTGAAGTATAGGTCACATGGCCTTTGGTCCTCGGGCTCCCCTTTGCTCAAGCCCCACCCCCTAATCTGATTGATATTGAAACAGAAGTAAGCAGACAATTATATGCTCTGTGAAACAAAGGTCTTACTATGAAGAACACTGGATTTAAAGCACTGACTTTCTAGATTAGAATGGTCCACCTGGAGGGTTACACCACTGCATAAAAATGGGCAACTCTAACACCTTTTTTTTGTTTCTATTTTTGTTTATTTTTATATCTGTGAACTGTAAAGGTCATCCCACAAAGTTGGGAAACAGGAAATAAATATGTTTTTAAACTGTATGTTAGGTTTCCAAATAATATGTGATATGTTTTCAGACATTTAAAGCAATGGACCCAGTTACTTACATTTATCTTACGTATGGGAACTTTGTGAGTATGTTATAGGCGGCATCTAACTACAGGATCTGGACATCTAGTCTGTACTAATGCCAACAACATTTCACATTGTTTGAAGAATCAGCTGATCCGCTGAAATATCCAGTGTTGTGCAGTACATTTCTGCAGCCATGTCTATACCCCAAATGTCATCTAATAATTGAGATCAGTTATACATTAACCTATATTTTCTTCCAAGTTTTTAAGACTGTTTCATCTATTATATATTGAATTCTTTACCTGAAATTTGTTTCCAAATATAATATAAAGTGAGAATCAAAAAATTTCTTTTCCAAATTTTCCCAATACTACTTTAAAAATACACCATCGCCCTGTGAAGCTGCCTTTGTTATTTTTAAGTTCCCATAAATCTTTATTCTGTTGTTTTTAAATTTTTTATGTCTCAATTTTTCATATTTTTTATTATATGGAACATGGTGTTTGTGGAAATTTTGAAAAAATACAGAAAACCATAAAGAAGTTAATAAAAATTCCCTATACATATAAATGTTAAAAATTTGAATAATTTTCTTCCAGTTTGTACATATATATAATGATAAATACTGTAATTTTTGCAAAGGAATAGCCCAAAAAGCAGTTAGCAAAGATGGTTGATGAACAGTCTTCTAAGGAGGGAGTTCCATGTAGCGTGAAGGGCAAACATAAGATGAGGTACAAAAGTCTAGAGCTGGGCAGTACATAAGAACAGAGAAGAGAGCCTGTAAATATGTGAGTATGAGAACATGGGAAAAAAACCCCGCAAACCTCCTGTGGCAGGGTGCTCTAAAAGTACTGGGAGAACAAAAATGTCTCGTAAAACATTTTAAAATTGTTTGCTGAGATATGCCCCCTATAAGATCTTAGTAAAATTCACATCACTCACTAAGGTTTTTGTTGAACAGAATTATTTAGGCAATGACCTTCAAATTTTTGTTCATATGCTCTAAAATACATTGTAAAAGATCTTGACCATTTTTAGGTTCACATCAGACATTTTCATCATGTGTAAACAGTTTCAAATCGTAATTTCTGACAGGCAGCAAGTATTGACATTTTGAAATAGAATTAGTACCTCTTTCATTTATTTTATCTAAGAATCTGAATATAATGGAAGTGTGCTACCTACCATCATCCACTTAAAAGGCATGAAAATCTTTAACAGTGAAGTGGGTGGTGGCAAAAGAATCCAAAATGTACCTCAGCCCGTTTTCAGACAGACCTACATTGTGGAAGAATATAAACTCAAAGAAATAAGGGTTTATCAGGGAGGGGGGTGGGGGGAGGAGATGGGACAACTGTAATAGTATAATCAATAAAATATATTAAAAAAAAAAAGAAAAAAAAAAAGAAAGAAGGGTTTAGAAGTGAATTCTCTTCAGAATATCCATGCCCGCTTGAGGCAGGAGGCAAAGCAGATAGATAGCCAACGCCTGGATATCGACCGGGACAAAAAGTTTGCACACAGGTATACAACCCTTTTCTTCCTACTTTCCTTTCTTTCTTTTCTCCACCCCCCACAAAAGTGAGAACACATACAATTTTAAATCTTAGAATTTTTACGTGACATTATTTTAGGTAAATATTCTTCAAAGGGATTTTCATTATTTTATTATTATCATAGATATTTATTTATTCATTCATCCATCCATTCATTCATTCATACATTTATCTATTTATCAAGCTTGAAACAGCCAGTGATTTCGGCAGAGATTATATTCAGATTTTGGAGTATAAAATTTCCAGGTCTTCTACGCTCTGAGCCATTACCTGCCACTTCACATTGTTAAGTTTTGTGGTTTCTTGCCATCTGACCTGGGGGAATTGTGGAGCTCCCCTAGAGTGGAAAGCCACAGAGTTGGAGTTCTTGCCCAGTGCAGTGGTAGCCTTTCTAGAATAAATGTTTTTCAAGTTTCTGCCTGCCATTCGATGGTTTCTGGTGTCTTCACATGGTTGTTTTTGGTATTTTGTGCTTGTTTTGTCATTGTTTATCTGTGGAGGAATCTCTGGAACTTTTCCTGCCATCACTATGAAAATCTTGCCCAAGTGAGTATTAGATTGTTAAAAATGTTTGCTAATTTGATAAGTTTCACTTACTGCTTTTTAAATATTCTAGTTCAGATTAATAGTGTGATTGAACATTTTCTGTGTGTTTATTGGCTATTTGTATTTCAGTCCTTGTAAATTATCTGCTCATTTCCTTTGCCCATTTTTAAATTCTGGGATCTTATTTTTTATTGATTTAGATGAGTTTTTATTATTAAAATTATTACTCTGCCAAAAGTATTCTTTGAAAAATACTTCCCTGTTAGTGATTTACCTTTGAATTTTGTTTACGACATGATTAACATATAAATTGATTTTTAAAGGTGTAACATCTCTACACATTTCAATCTTCTTTATCTAGGAACCCAGTTTATCTTTTCATTTATTTGAATTGGTGTTATCTATCCTAGTAATAGAGTGAATTTTATTATGGATCTTTTTTATTACATTCTTAATGTTTTCCTTTGTTGAATTGCTAGGTATTTTCATGACACTTTTTTCCATTACAACTTCTAACAATCATTGTTGCTTTCTACAAAACCTATCCCCACCTTACAGATGTTTTTTATTATTTTGATAGTTACCCCAATATTTATATACATTATCTCACTTAATTCTCAAAACAGTATTATTATGTGTTATTATTATCCTCATTTTTATATGAAATATTTTAACTATATATGGGTTTAAAATATATGGAATATAATACAATGAACATCTGTGTACACACCATCCATTTTAGAAATAGAATATTAAACTGTGAACCTACTTCTTGGTACCATTTGTCTTGGTGTGCACAGTTAGCTACTCATTTGACTTTAGTGCAGCAGGTCCTTGAATAACACCATTTTGTTTGATGTCACTTTGTTCTAACGTTGAGGAAAAAAATCGATTCCTACCTGGGGCCACTGTCTGTATGGACTTTGCACATCCTCCTCATGTCTGCACAGGTTTTCTCTGGTTACTCTGGCTTCCTCCCACATCCCAAAGACGTGCACTTTAGGTAAACTGATGAGTCTAAATTGACCCAGTCTGAGCAGGTGTGGGTGTGGGTGTGAGTGTGCCCTGAATTGGTAGGATGTCTTATCCACGGTGGGTCCCTGGACAAGATTGAATACATGTGTGATTGGAGTTCAAAAAAATGCAGGGAGAAAGAAAATAGAGCAGATGAAATATTTGAATGCATAATGACCAAAATCTTCTCAATTTTGTGAAAGCTATCTCAGGGAGCTCTGTGAACCCCAAGCAGTATCAAAATAAACAAAACCATTTTCAAAAGCAACAATTAAATCTTCAAAAGAGAAGGAGAAAAATGACATATTACATAGAGGGAAACAACAATTAAAATGACCTTTGACTTCTCAGTAGGAAATGAAGGTCAGAAAGCAGAGAAACAACATTTTACAATTTTAACTACAAAAATAATGGTCAATCTAGAGTTCTGTATCCAGTGGACATGATTTTTCCATAGTTGAGAAGTAATAAAACTGTTTTCAAATAAAAGAGAAACACAAAAATTTGTCTAGCACATCTGCACTATAAGAAATACTAGAGAAGTTGTTCAATATAGAGGGAAATGATACCAGATGAAAACTTGCATTTTCAGGAAGGAGTAAAGAACATTGAAATGGTGACTATCTGGGTAAATGTACTTTCTTTAAAGTACATAAAAGTAATTATGATAAAAATTATAACATGGTCTTGTGGGGGTTATAATGTATGTTGACATAATATTTGTGACAATTCTGAAGGATTTGGATGGTCAGAAGCCTGTATGATTTAGCAAGTATCCCTATGTATATTAATGTGAAATAGCACAATATGAGTTCTAAGTAGACTGTGAGCAAATAAGAATGTATATTTTAATCCTTAAACACTAAAACATATGCAAAGAGGCATAACTGAAAGACCCATAAAGTTAAAGTAGAATTTTAAAAGACAGTCTAATAATCCAAAAGGAGTCAGAAATCATTAACACTAGAACAAAAAAGAGGAGACAAAGAGAAAACAAATAATAAAATGGTAGACCCAAATCCAACTACATCAATAATTGCACTAAATTTTAATAGCAAACTTTCCAATTAAAAGCAAAAATTGACAGAATGGATAAAAAATATGATGCAACTATATATTTTCTATGAGAGACATACTTTAAATATAAAGACACACTTTACACAATGGAATTCTACGCAGCAGAGAGAAAGAAGGAGATCCTACCCTTTGCAACAGCATGGATGGAACTAGAGAGCATTATGCTAAGTGAAATAAGCCAGGTGGTGAGAGAGAAATACCACATGATCTCACCTTTAACTGGAACATAATCAACAAAAGAAATCAGCAAACAAAATACAGCCAGAGACATTGAAATT
>VMDR010017798.1:0-19751 GCA_007922815.1 Macrotus californicus
TTGACAGAATGCAGCCATTTAAATAAACTCAAATGATTTTTTTCATGGCTTTTATAGCACAATTACTAATTTAAGGTCCACATATACGTATTTGGAATACCCAGTCAAAGACAGAAGATGTTACACTTAATGCCATCGCTTATTATGAAGAAATCATCCTAAAATATAATCACTTTTCTAGTTATCAAAATATTTTCTGCAAAAATATAACTTCACTAAATATGAGCATATTTGATTTTAAACGATACTTTCCAATTATAATGAAAGGAGAGTTTCAATTCTCCAAAGGAAGGACAATACTACCTCACCACAGCCAGCTCCCACCCCTGTATGTGTGGGGGTCTCTGGAATGAAACACAGAACTTGTAAGTCTTGTGCAGCCTTTCTCCAGTGAAACAAAGGGAATACATTGGACTGAAAGTTCCAGACCAACCTCCTCATTCAAACGTTCTTATTCAATAACAGAATTTATTTCCCAGACATAGAGTAGGCTTCAAGGGTTGGTACAATCATAGTTCAATAGTATTACCAAGAACCCAAATTCTTTCAGTCTGCCTCTCTCAGCACTGGCAGTGTCCCCAGCCTAGTTATTCTCATGGCCACAAGATGAGTGCCAGTGACCACGGAGGCCCATGCCTTCCTGTTCAGGAAAGAGGTGGAAAGAGCAGCTTTTTCCCACCACCAAGACGATGTGTAATGCTTGCCTACCCCTGGATCAATACATGTCAGCGGAGGAATGCCAACATACTAATTAACTGGGTAATTAACTGCCAACATAGTAATTAACATACTATCTTACCCTCAATAATGTTGAAGAAAAGTGAACATGTGAGTAAAATTAGGGTTGTTTTAACAACAGAGAAGCTTAGGGGAAGGACAGCATTAGGGAGCAGAGGGCAATCTACAGTGTTCCCTCTAACAAGAAACATATTGCAAATATCTTAGTTCCCAAGACTTTCTACTTTTATGGAGCTTGACCTTATGAAAGACAGTAAGACGATTGTTGCATCCCCCGGTTATATCCAGCCAGATAGTCCTCCTCTTGGAGAAAAACTGATATGCTGGTTTTAGTGAAAATGTGATAGTTTAACATTAATTTTCAAATAAACTTTCTTAATTCCTTTTATGGGCTTCTAGTTGCCCTTGTTTACCCATGTCTCTGAGTCTAAAATGGAAACATTTGTTATGATCAACAAAATACTTTATAGTCATTTAAACTGTACTTCTCAAGTAGGGTACGTATTCTCTCCAGGGATTCTCCATGGTGTAACAGGAAATGTAAGGATCCACTGGCCACATGTGGCCAAAATCTGACCAGAACACCAAATTCAAAAAGTTTTTAGAAAGGCATTCTAAATCTTAAATAAAATCGAACATACCACTTTTGAGTGAAAAATTTATAAATATTTTATACCAAGGACCACATACCAAGTTCCCTCTGAACTCTGCCTCCCACGCTCACTCTGCTGCCCTGAACCTGCCCTGAACCGGCCTCTTCTCTGTTAGCAGTACATCATGGAAAAGCATCTTAGGATGTGTGAGAAATTAATGTACAGCCTTCCAATATAAAAGCTGATTTTTGAAAGGGTTTACATATTTTTCCTTACATTTCAAGGTAACCTGTTATTAAATCAGTACTTCCAGGTAAGTTGTCTTAGAATTGTACTCATAATTTTTTTTTTTTTTAATCAGGAATGAATCCTGCCAAAAAACAACATAAAACAAGACTTCTAGAGATATTACATAATAATGTTTATTCAACGAAGAAATAAAGCTTCATTTTTTAACCAGATAGTCTCTCTTTCTCTCTTTTTTAAAATCCTCACTCAAGAATATATGTATTGATTTTTAGAGAGAGAGAGAGAGAGAGACAGAGAGAGAGAGAGAGACATCAATGTGAAACAGCAATATCGATCAATTACCTCCTATACATGCCCCACCCAGGAATTGAACCCGCAACTTAAGTATATGTCCTAACCAGGGATCAGACCAGGAGCCTGTGTGGGACAATGCTCCAACCAGTTGAGCTATCCAGCCAGGGTAACCAGAAAGTCTCTTAAGGGTGATACTTCTCCTCTTGACCCATAAGCATTGATGTGAAGTGAGGCTTCTGGGAAGTCCAGTGAGAACTTGACCTTGGTCTCATTTCTTGTTCTAATGTAGGCCTGGCGCACTTACCTCCAGCATTGCTTGCTTAGTCTGACAGATTCCTTCAGTATGAAAGGCTGAGTGAAATGTACTGTACCCATTTTTCAGTATGACTGGTCTGTTATAACCCTGAATTCCCTTGATTTATATAGGGGTTTCTAAGCTCTCTTTTTCCCCCTGTATGGTACAATTTGGGGCTAGTGAAAATATACTCACTGGTAGCAGGTAAAATCCAGACCTAGGAAGATATAAAACAGCTCACTTGGCAATATTATACTTGACCCCATAGTGAGATGATGTTAATTAATCTCTTACCATAAAGCAGGACTGGTGTCCAGTACTTCACAGGGATCACCTCAGTCTCCCACCAAGGCTGAGGTGAGTCATGTATTATTACCTGCCCTCTATTTATGAGGAGTCTTAACACTCAAGAGGAGTAAAATAACCTGGCTGAGTAGCACGTCTTACACCTGCTCTTGCTTTCTCCTGCTAGTCCCAGAAGGGTGTGTGTTTGTGCATTTGTGTGGATGACTACAGATTTGTTTTTCCTTCATGCAATGAAATATGAATGAAATGTATGTTCAGTGCAATTGTCAAATCATAGGTTATTTCTGAAGACACAAAATTTGTTTTCTAAAGTCCTAAATAGGAAATTTTAGTGTTTTAAACAGAGAAAATGTGAAAGTGCCTATTTCAAGTGCCTATTCTGTTTGTGTGAGTGTGGTTAAGCTGGATGCACATCCCCTTTAGGGGCTCTCAGTGGTGTACTAGGTAATATAAGGGCCCGCTAAATTGAATAGATAATGTCAGAGAATTATCTGATATAGAATGCGTGACTCCTACCCTAAATGAGCTTACTTACCATTGAAAACTCAAGCTGCAGACAGAAAATTATAAAGGAGCATAAATACTGTGGAGTCAAGGAGAGGGACATATCAAACCTTGCAGTCACATAATGAGCACAAATCACTCATGAGTACCGCTGTGCCAGCCACTGTGCTGGGTTCATCATTTGCTTCCGTCCTCTCAGGTGCTGTTGTCACTTACATCACGGAGGTGCAGTAGCAGGTCCGGGCACTGGAATGGCTGCCCGCGTTTCCGTCGTGCAGCCGGGGCAGTGGCATGAACCCAGCCGGTCAGACTCACATGGCCTCCGCCACTTCTCTGCATATTCTTTCCCTGAGATGGATTGACTTCATTACAAAGTCATCAGGGCACTGAAGTTTTAAATCCCTAACACATGATAAAAGAACACTGAACACGGGAAATGTCCGGCAAATATTGGTGGTGGGAGAGGGCATTTCCACTTCTGGGAACTTGGATTAGATGTAAAGAACCTTCCGTTCTGTTCCCATGTTTCTTATCAGTGAACTGAGATTCAAAGAATCGCATTTATGAAATACATGATTAGAGCATACCAAGTATAGAAGTCACTAGACACTCTAAGTTGGAAGAGTCTATTTAACATCCTAATTCCCGATTTCTCCCTATGCTATGTAATTTTTATCTCTCACACATTGCTTTTCGATAGGCACTAATCAATGTGCGAGCCTGATCAAAGCGGCTGTCCCCAGATCTTTATAGTATGAAAGACTACAGGAGTGAGGCCTATGTTGTATAGTGGAAGGGATGACTCATCTTTGTTTCAAATGAACTGAAGATCTTTGGGCTGTGGGGGGAGATGAATAAGCCACAAGACTTGTGTGTTTTCATCAGAGATATCAGAAACCAGATGAAGGGTCTTTCCACCTGTGTGTAAAGTCTCAGATGCTTAAAGTTGAAAGGACCCTCCCTTCAAACGTGGTGAGCATTGCGCTTTGTCTGGACACAGAAGTGGCATAACAGTTTTCAGAGTCAGGCACATGAATTTGAAGTCTAATCTGTCCACTTATTAGCCCTATGATTTTTGATATCACTAAGCCTTAATTTTCTCATCTATATAAGGGCACTACACTGTGAGGTTATGTACCCATGAAATCAAATAATACACTTGTAAGATGCTTAGCCTGGTGCCTGGAACGTTGTAAGTCCTCAGTAAAGGATAGATTTCATTATTGCTATTATTCCATTGATAATTTACAGATATAATATGAAATTTCACAGTCTCTCAATCTTTCAACTTTGTTTACGTTCTTTAAAGACACCCTAGAAATGTGAAATGACTCATTTTTTTTCCTTCAGATATTTCTAGAGGATGATTTTTCAGACTTTGCACAAGGGAATGTAAAACAATTACCTGTTTGATGACTTGTCCAGGATTATTCTATAGGTTCTTCTTAGAAACATCCTTAGTATTCAAGTTCTTTCTCCACCACCTGTGCTTCCTTTCCTTCAGACCAAAATTAAATCAATGCTTAAACATTAATCAGAGAAGATCTGTTGTTGCTTTTTCCCCTTTTTGAAAAAAACTAATAGGCTCAGTGAAGATCAAAGTGGCCTGATATCATAGCCTGTTGGGCAGGCCCTTCCTACATCAGAAGTTTTTCTTTCCCAAAAGATTGTCTTGTGGAAGTTGGAAAAATAAAACTTGGCCTTGAATTTTTCGAAAGGTTACCTACCCAGTTAGTTACAAGATAAAGAAAATATTGCCTAGGGTTGTATTGACGTGGGTGGCCAGCTTTGATGGGCGTTATCTTTACAAATATTCTCGATGGTAGGTAGTAGTAGAGGGGAGTGTGAATGCCACCGTCACATTCATGTTGTGAATGGGATTTTCCTGACACCCGTGTTTTCACAGAGAGCGAGCTGCAGAGTCTTCCTGCAGGGAAAAGGGTGGGAAAAACCCGAGCTACAGCACTGCTAATGTTAGTGCTTCTTTATATAGACAGATCCTGCTAAATCTGCACCGTTTTTATTCCTGTATTCATTATGACAATCACATTTTTCCTCCCGTGATAAAAATTTGACTTATTAGGAAGAAGCTGCACACCACACACCTCCCGAGTTTTATTTGAAAGCTTTGCTGCTGCGTTGGAGGCAAAGGTCACCGTAAAGGAGAAGAGACGATTCTAGTAAGAACACGTGGGTGAACCAGGATGGTTAGTGAAAATACTGCTGGAGCAGTCGTCATCCTGTTTCTTCGTCTTCTTTCTTAAGGGGAGCAGCTTGGAGGGTCACTGTTCGTGGTCAAACAATTATATGTGCTGCCCATGTTCAGGGAGTAACATCTCGGAGGTCCAAGATAGAAAACCAGCTGCATGTTTTGTCCTTAATGACTGTCCAGGAAAGGCAATGTGTAAGCAGAATAAATCGGTCATTAGAGCTGTCAGCTCTCAACTCCTCATGGTTTTCTGAATATTCTATACTAAAGTATGCTGTATTTCCATGCCTCTATGCTTCCCTCACCTCCCAAAGGTTTCGCACCCCCCCCTCCCTCTCCTCTGCGTTTTTGGTCTGCTGAGCTACTGCCTCTACTTTAAAACTACCTCGGGTTTCATCAGTTGTCTCTTCTATTGACAGTTCCCTCCCCAACTCCTGGGTCAACTCCCACGTCTTGTATATATGTCTCTATGCGTGTTTTTCACTACAAATTTTAGATGCATGTTTAGCTACATTTCTCCCCTATGTAACCTTTCCTTACTCTTTCCAACTTCCACCTCTAGCGAGCTGAGCCAAGAAGCAATTCCTGGGACCCCCACTGCATCATGTGTGTGCCTCCATCACTCCACTACCGCGCTGGAACTTGAGATTTCTGTAGGCACACCAGTCTCCTCTATTAGCCTACACATTTCTTAAAGTCAGGAGCCCTTATTCTTACTCACCATCGTGTATGGTACACTCTCCATAATGGTTGTTAGAGGAAGAGACTAATAATTTTGGTGGCCCATGATAGCTAGAAATGGTGGCAACTAGATAAATATTTGCTGGCATGAACTGGCCTGCTCTATTAACATGGAATTTAGCAAACCATATAATGGACCCATATACACATTGCTGGTGGTAGAGATAGTGTGGAATGAGATAGAGATCTTTGAGTCAAGGCAGATAGGCAGGCGCCGTTTTAGGTTATAGTAGTCTTTTTCCGGAGATTGACAAAGGGATCTAAATCCTTTGGGTTAAAGTGCATTTCATTATAAAGTCCATGGCCAAGGGAGTACTACTGATTGGTTTAACCCTGCTTGCCTGCCCAGTGAAGGGAAGCAGCTTCCATTTCGTTTCGGCTCTCTGACATTCTGTTGGAAATAGCACTCTCTCCTCAGTGACAACTTAGACATATGACCATGGGACCATAGCTGAGACACATAACCGTGGGACCAATAAAATTGTATACTGTTCTCAGAAACCTTTCGGCAAAGCCCCTCCACTTGTCAGCTCAGTGTCAGAAACAGACATTCAATTGAGGGAATTCTTACTGATTTTTATCTGTAAAATCCTTTATGGTTACTTTATGAAGAAAAATCCTTTTCTCCACCTTTCAGAATCTTGCAGTTGACAAGAATAAAACACGAAGCCTTGTATGTTTTGTTTTAAGGCAGAAATAGTTGTGAGTGGTCATGTCTCATGGCCATTAGGAGTCTTCTTCCTTTTCATATTCTTTCACTACAATGTTAATGAGGAAAATATTTCACCATGTAATTTCTACTTGCACATGCAACAACCCCAAGAGTGGTTTTTCTAAGTCCAGAATTCTATGTGAAAGTAAGTTACTTGAATGCTAACAAAATTAAATACTTTCAAAATTCTTGAAATGTGCTCTAACATTTAAGAAGAAAATATAACCTGTGTTCTTTGCGAGGTATTTTGCTAAATGCTTTATGATGTCCAGTGGTGTTCAGTAAATTTATTTTGTATATTAAGGATTTCTAGATTTTATTTTTTAAAGAGTTATACTGCTATATTTATCATTCATTCCTTCATAGCAAATTATGCCAAAATTTAGTGGCTTAAACAACATGAATAATCATTATTGCTTTTGGTTTTCCTTGAGTCAGGAATTTGTAAATGGCTCAGCTGGGGAGGTCATGAGATGACAGCAAGGTGTTGGCTGCCACGACAGCTATCAGAGAACTAGGCTAAGGTGGAGGATCCATGTTCAAGGTAGCTGACTCATGTGGCCAATTTTTACTGTTGGCTGCGATTGGGTGTGGAGGTGTTTCTGCTCTCTCAGAGCAGGCCTCTTACTCAGGGAGCCATCTAAAAGACCGAGGCAATGCCTTTTATGCCCTAGTATCAGAAGTCCATGTGAGACTCCTAACCTATTCTACTGACTGAGGTCATTTCTAACCACTTCGGTTAGGGGTCAGTGGGGATAGGAGTAGACCTAGACACATCTCTCAAAGGTCAAGATTTGACACTCTCTGAAGGAATGTCAATGTCACATGTAATGACAGCAAATGGACCGGGATATATATTGGTCAAGCTGTCTTTGGAAAGTAAAGTCTTCCAGAACTGGCAAAGTAGAAATCAAAAATGATCCCTCTGGAGACTTAAATAAAGAAGATATGACCCCTGTTTTCAGAAGGTTTATGGTCTCATAGAAGGAGACACAAAAAGGATGGGCATGGATAGTCATTTTGCAAGCCATAAATGGAAGGTTATGTGAACCCGGAGAAGGGATAATCTCTTGGAGGCATTGAAGTTTTGCTGGGTGATAGAGTTGAAATTTTCTTTGGCCTTTAAAGACTAAGTCAGCTATTTGGAAATACTGTCATAGACTCTCATTCACTATGGATGTGACTTCCAATGTGTTATCATAATGGTATAACATATAGTCAGCCCTCCATATCCTTGAGTTCTGAATCCACAAATTCAACCAAACACAGATTGAAAATATTTAAATAAAATAAATGTTGTTGTTGATGTGTACTGTGTGGGTAGGCCTGGGATGGTTGCCTCCATACTGAACATGTGCAGATTTTTTTCCTCGCCATTATTTCATGAACAATACAGTGTGACCACTATTTACATCACATTTCCATTGTATCAGGTATTATAAGTAATCTAGAGAGGATTTAAAGTGTACTGGAGGATTGTGTACATTGTATGTAAATACTCTGCCGTTTTATATAAGGGACTGAAGCATTCACAGATTTTGCTGTCTGCAGGGGTCCCAAGCAACAACTATACATAGTTTTTAACTGTATTGTTTAGGGCCAGCTTTGATAAACAAGTTTATGATTATTTAAGATTTCAATCCCTGTTTTAGAAAGATAGTATTATTTATTGGGACATTTCAAAGGTTTTTCCTCTGGGTGAACGTATGATTTAGTTTTTAGAAGTTTAGTTTAAATCTGTTGAAACGTCTGTAAATTTATGTGGATACTGCCCACAATTCTCCTTGAAATTGGAAAGCAGCCAGGACACTTTATGTATGGTCTTTGAAAGATTTGGGATGTGCCTTTTATCATGAGTAAATGATTCATTTGGAATTAGTATGTACGGCATTATTCTAAGCCTATTTTTTTTCTCCAAGTAAAAATCCTTTTAAAGTCTCATTAAGTTGGGTGAGGATGGTGGTGATCCTGGGCGTACATATTTATTACGTTCTGTATCATCCAAATTGTTTCTGTGGAGGAATGTTCAAGTCTCATGCAAAATTAGATGCAGATTTGTTGCTTTACTTCCTCAGTCATTTTGAATGTGACGACCACACAGTACACATGATCACTCAATGGTGTCTACCACCCCCACTGACTAGTACAGTGAAGTCATCATTGTTCACACATGCTCATTCCAGTCTACCCTCCTTGGCTGCCCAGTTACATCAATATCATGCAAACTGTTCTCATTATATTAACAATGGTTGGACTTACTCCAGACAGATCTCACATATTATCTCTTCAAACCTGTTTTTAACAGTATGGGCAACTATTATTTTACCCACTCAGATTGGTAATAGGTGCTTTGTTCTTTTAGCTTCTGACCACACATACATGCACATGAGCATGTGTACATGTGCACATGCATGCACACACACGTACGTGCACACTGAAACCCTTCCTAACTTAGGCTAATAAAATAGTGACCCAGAATCACTCCAGCATCTGAGGCATGGTCTAGGTCACACAATAAATCACTAGTAAGATTTTCATGAAGTTGTTGAGAGGCCTCAGTTCCATGGTGAAAATTTAAGAATTTTTTGCTTAGGATCTCTGTAGTAGAAAAGTTGGAGGGTTGTCTAGTCTAACTACCCATCTGATGTGTGACAACAATCATCCGGTTATTTCTGAAATACCAAATTACTACCTATCTGCCACTGTTGACTCTTATTAAAGCAGAATCTCTCACAGACAACTGTAAATGAACAACAATACAGTAATTAAAAAAAAAGGCAGAATCTCTGACCTAAGTCATTTCATAAACAAAAGTACACGTAGAAAACTATGTTAGGTTTTTATAATATTCACCTCCAGAGCTTATTTTTGATATGGTTTTATTAATTCTGATCAATCTATTTAAACTGTATTACTCAACTTCTAGTTTTTTCCTAGTAAATTTTGGGTAAGCTAATTTTTTACTGAAAACAGCATTATGTAAAAATCTTAGATTTATTTTAACATGTGTCAAAAGTTCATATGTTTACTTTTGTGTTTATGTAGCTGAAATAAGCCATTTAAAATTAAACAGCAAAATAAAAGTTATTAAATGCAAGGGTCGTGTAAATGTGAATTGGATTCAAATACTTGACATTGACAGGCAACTGAAAGGTAGACTAGATATTTAAGATGGAGAGGAATATGAAAATTTTAAAAGATTTTTACCTATTCACAAATATATGTCTTTTTCAGGAAAATAAACCTTTCTGATATCCATCTTTTCCAACTTGTATGTGAATCTTCATTGAAGACCAATCTTTAGATACTGTTATGATGGCATCAGAACAAGGATTCACTGAGAAAACACAGCACCCATTCTCTTATTGCCCCCCCAGAATTACCTTGGGCGCCTTTACAGATGCCTTGCCCCAAACATTTCACGTTCCCATTAAAAGGTGCAACATGGAGCTCAGGTGTCTCTCTTTTTTGAGATCTCCACATATGAACTGGATGTATAATCAGCAGTGACAACCATCGGTTATTTTTAAGAGACTATAAGATCTCTTTACTTCCAGAAGGAAGTAAAATTCTGGTCAAAAATGTTGCTGGTACTCCATCAAAAGTAGATTGACTAAAAATATTTTTTGAAAACTCTGTATTAACAAACATAGATACCCCTTTCAGACTGCCTGCTCCGGTAAATGTTATTGCTTTCATAGGTCTCCCTTCTCATTCCTGCTGACATCTACCAAGAGTATATATGCTTTGCGATTGATGTCGTGAGGATGTGGCTGCTAGCTGGTCTAACGTCTTCACTGAAATAAATCATGTATATTGAAAGAAAGAATATAGATATAAAAGGAATAAGAAGGAGAAAGTGAAATAGAATTGAACAAAGGTATCAGGTAATACCCAGAAACAACCCAGGGATCTTAATATCTTCAGTTTAGGTATTAGCTGTTGGTTAGCTACAGCTGCCCTTATTAATTCAGATCATCAGAAATATGTGTTTTTGCCCTACTCTTAGAAGGTATAAGGGGGATGGCAGTAGGAGTCATGGTCTTTTCACCCCCACCCCCGGCACTTTAGAAAAGGTTAAGGCATGTGAACCCTGTGGTTCCCATTAATCAGCCTCATGTGGTGCTCTCTGCCCTTCTCAGTCCTGATCAGGACAATGTAAGGTTTTTTGCATAAGCAAAGGCAAGGCACTTTACTTGAAAATTACCTTATTTCTCTAGAATATAAGAATGCGCATTCTAAGTAAAATATAATCAAAATAAATCAAATAGCCTTCTTTTGTAAAAATGGAAACCTGAGAAGAGGCTTTCTTAGAAAATGCTAAGTCAAAAAGATGTGTTTGATTTGAAGAATGACAGAAAAGCATTGACCTCTGTTCCTGGGCTGGACCACAAACAGGCAGGACATGCTCCTGCCTTCTCAGTATGAAAATTAGATTAAAGTCACTGCCATTTGGGGTTAGATGGCTGAGGGAAAAATAATCCACACTGAACCTTATTCTCAGCTGGTTTCTCTATATTCTGTTCCAGGTACTCAAAACTAGACCTTTATTCTCTGCTTAGCCTTGTATGACTGAACATTCATTTACCCTGCCTGCTCTGGTAGGCTGGGATCTTAAGTAGAAACTACATGGGAGGAACCCTTTGGTCACTCTTAGTCTTTGAGTTCCCAATATGTGGCTTTGCACACAATGTTTTTGAGAGACAGTACATCTTAGAAGGCAATGGGCATTGACACAGATGAAATGATATTTTTGCTAATTTGCAGTTTGTGCTTGATGATTTCCAACATGC
The DNA here is from genome assembly GCA_007922815.1 of Macrotus californicus. Lineage (NCBI taxonomy): Eukaryota > Metazoa > Chordata > Mammalia > Chiroptera > Phyllostomidae > Macrotus > Macrotus californicus. The sequence continues at coordinate 11,435 of VMDR010017798.1, forward strand.
ACTAAAATCTGTGTGCTTAGTACCATTGGCAGTACACACTTTTCATCAACCTCATTTACACACTGGTTGTATGTGTTAGAAATAGAACTAATATCTTAGTAATTATGAAGTTAAAATGAAGGGGAAAACTTAAATTGTATTCATAGAGAAAATATCCAGCCAAGCTCGAACTAGATAGATGTATATAAAAAGGCTTCAAGATATAAGAAAATAATTCTTTGGTTTAAATGTTTGAGAAATGTTCCACTTATCTGGGTTGATTTTTAAAAGTAACTGCTCAGCTAGACTCCTGAGGGTGGCTTTACCATCATTAGAAGCTTCGTCCTCAGTTTTACCAATCTAAGGAATCAGTATTATTAGCGTTTATAAGGCTCATGGAGTCGGTCTCATGTTAACCAAATACACAAAAGATAGCTATAAACTCATATATAAGCCATATGTAGAAATTAGAACATATAATCACCATTTCTGGATCGTTTACTTTGGTAACAGTTATAATGAAAAGTTCTTCACATGCTGGGATATATATGTACATTGGCAAAGAACATGGATTTGGAGTCAGACAGGCATGGGTTTCAGTCTCACCCAGACCCCTACTGGCACTGTAACTGTAGGTTCTTCTCACCTGTAATACAAGGGTAATAGTATCAACTCATGAGATGGATGTAACTTGTGGAAAGCACTAAGCATAGTACCCAGCACAGATGTCTGCTGTGCTCGTCATTATTGTCATCTTCCTTCTTCTTACATGCCTTCTACTCATCACCATGAACTTCATACCCACCACACCCTTTTCTTCTTGATATAAAGCCCATTTTTCCCTCTCACCATCAGGAGTTGGGTTGACTAACCTACACAATTCTCTTTAGAGGAATTCTTACACAAGAAATCAAATTATAATTAAAAGGTAGTGGAATGGAATGCAATCAGATGAAGGAAAATTAACAGATAATCTTAATGTTTACAGCTTTCAACTCTGATATATGTATCCCCACAATGGAGAAATCCTGCCATTCAGATCCAATAATTGGGTTAATTTATTAGGGCTGACTAGTCCAATCACTTTAATTGTTCCTGCTTGTTTTTAATAAAGTGTGATGGGTGGGCTCTGAGCATTGAGATCACCTGGGAGCTTGTAGGAACTGCAGAAACTTAGCCCAATCCCAGACTTTGTGAGTTAGAATTTGCATTGCAGCCAAGTTACATAGTGATTCAAATGCACAGTCAAGTGTGGGAAGCATTATCTTAAAATATTTCTCAGTTGTTCCCTTAGATACCTGGTCTCATCCATTATATATAGAGTCTTACTAATTTCCCTCCAATATAGTAACCTTATTCCAATGTAATCTTATTTCTAAGCCAGATAGCTTTACCCTACATCTTTTTTTCTCCATCACTATATTTAAAAACTGTTGTATAAAAGAGGCTAAATAAGAAAACATTTCTTTCTCTGAGTCTTTGTTTAAAAATGTCCCTGTCACTCAAGCTCTGGATCCTGGCAGATGGCCTCATTTATATTTAAGGGAAAAGATAGTTTTATATTCTTTGGTCCCAGTTATTGGAGTTAGCTTTTGCACAATGTAATTTTTTATTTCCTGTCACCTCTTGGAAGTCTTTCACTTTCTTTCCTTTTTTTTCCCTCTGCTATGATTTCTCAATCACTGCCACTAAAATAAGCTTCATGTCAGCCTGATGCTGACCAACTGGAAACCTGGCAGTTGCATTTGGAAACTCTCGGTGTTCCAGTGTTTTCTGCCTCAGAGTACATGCGTGGATGCATCTGTTTGCAACCACCGATAAATGGATGTTCAATAAGCCACCTGGCTTTTGTTTTTTAGAATCTATTTGGACTTTAAAGAGCTTTCTATAATCGTGGTCTAGAGTGAGGTTGGTATCCAAAAAAGAACGTTCATATCAAGGTAGTTTTTCAAACCACGGAGCCACGTGATGGCCTGTCCTTCACGCAGACAGCTTCTCATAGCCCGTCAAGCTTCCATTGATCTCTTCTTGCATAATAGAGCTGATAAAGCAGCAATCTAGAAATACAGTTATGTCCACATTCTGCCTCTCTGCTAAAGTAAAATACGGGTATCTGTGTAAACAAATTGGAGGTCCTTCGTAGTCTTCAAGTTAATAGAAGTAAGACACACACCACTTAAAAGTTTGTGTGTATTTGTGTTACACAACCATTGGAGTCTTAACACTACATATTTAAACAGGATCATGAAGTCATGTCTCCAACGTTTATATGAAAGCTTTCTCCAAAATGTCTTAGGTTATTTTTCAGATTCCCATTCAAATCTTTTGTTATTGTAAGAGGAAACGGGAAGTAAATTCCCCTCATTTTACTAGGCCTTGTAGTTTAGAATGGTAAAAACACCAAAGTCTACAAAATAAAGAAAAAGTCAATGACTAAGCCAAGTGTTACAATCTTTTAGGTTCTGGGCCACTGCTCCATGAAATAGCCCATATTGTAGCAGTTGAATGGCAAATTTAAAATTCATTAATTCATCACTTAAGAAAACCAGCAAGGGAGTACTGATTTATTTTACTAGACTACTCCTTTTAGGGGCTCCATTTAGTGACAAAGACTGTTTTTCTTCATGTTGTCAGAGAGTTAAAAAAAAAAAAGTATTTTCAGCTCCTGGAATCAACAAGGGAGGCAATAACTTAGTTCTGCTGCATGGATTCAGTTAGCTTGCAAAAACTGATCTCTTCTACCACTAAAAAGGACTTAAAAGGAGAACATTAAAATTCCAAAAGGAGCAAGAGAGTGTTTTTGGTAACAGCGTGACTCAACTGAAAGACAGCTTAGTAGCCAAAAATGGCACTTTTTGTCATTTTGTTTTCCTTTGAAGAGATGCGTGGAACTGCAGAGGGGGGAACTGAACACGCGGATGACAAAAGGTGCCAGGGGCACGGCTCTGACAGTGCTCAGGGCTGAGAGGTCACGGCCTTCTCGTTTCTTTCTCTGCGCTTAACAGCTAGCTCCACACAAGTGGGTAAGAGTCTTCCTAGTGATAAAAACCGTTTTTTCTTCATGTTTTGTCTGTCCCCTTATTTTCATACATTTTATCCTTTTTTAAAAAAATCCTCACCTGAGGACATTTTTCAATTGATTTTAGAGAGAGAGAGAAGGAGAGCAAGACAGGGAGTGGGACGGGAGAGGGAGAGGGAGAGGGAGAGGGAGAGGGAGAGAGAGAGAGAGAGAGAGAGAGAGAGAGAGAGAGAGAAACACTGATGGGTTACCTCCCATGAGCACTGCATCCAGGGATCAAACCAAAACCTAGGTATGTGCCCTCACTGGGAATGGAACTGGCAACCCATCGGCACAGGGAGCTATGCTCCAACCAATGAGCCAGGTGGCCAGGGCTATTTTATCCTTTTTAAATGTCCTTTGTTTTTCTGATTTCTCTGTTGCCATCTAAACCAAACAATGAGTACTTTTGTGGAGTGGAAAAACTCAAAGTTTTTATCAATTCGAAAATAATAACTATTTTGCCATGACTTAATATGTGATTAACTCAGCACAGCTAGTAACTCAGCATTTTGTGTTTAGTGGTGAATTGGTATTCTTCTAATCAGAAAATGCATCGCCTTTATAATAAAATCAGTTCCCTTCCATTGACATCCAGGGCCCTCAAAGATCCAGTTTATCATGGCAGCCTCAAAAATAAAATAGCCAGTTGTTTTAGCAGCAAATGAGCTTATTTGGGAATAACAGAGAATTGCAATTTGGGACAAGCAAGCTATGGCAAACCACAGGCCAGTCCGAAGAGACAAAGGGAAAGTTAGCTTCTATCAAGTTTTCGGAGGAAATTGAGGTGAACAGCAAAGTTGTTTTGAACAAAAGTTCCTTGGAAAAGAACAAGAGTTCCAGGTGATGTTAGCTTTTCATTGGCTGCAAACAGCAGTTAGTGCATTGTTGCTGGGGCAGAGGGTAACTCATTATCCTTTCTTTTCTTAAAGCAAGAGATGAGTTTCTTTGTAAAAAATGTCCTCCGTTGTCAAAAAAAATCTGTCTTTTTTCTGCTTGCCATGTAGGCTGCAACTAGTGGTGCATATGTGAAGTTCCCTCTTCGGGGCTTCCCAATTCCATTTCAAATGAGGTTTCCTTGATTTATGTTTATATTAATAAGTCTTCCATCTTCATGGGCTTTTCTACCTCACCTGGACACTGTGTCCCAGCCAACCCAGTCTTCAAACCCTTTCTCCAGCCCCCTGGCCTTTCTGGTGATTGTTTTGCAGATGTCATTTTCCTTCTATGCAAATGGCTCCTTTCACATTGGTTTTCCAAGTCCCACTTGCTTTTTAGAAACCAAGCCAAATACTGATTCCTAAGAACAACATAGAACCAGAACATCTTCTTTCAACATTTTCTCTGATACTCCCAGCCAGAAATTAAGATTCTTTTATTTAAACAATATAAATATTATTTAAGAGCCCTCTCTCCGCATTCCAAGTCTGATTTCCGTAGGTTCAGATTTTATTTGAGAAGCATTCAGTCTTCAGGACTGGCTATTGCACAATTGAAACATATTACACTTTTGTTCTCATTCCTTACAGAGGAGTCTGTGAAAAATATAAGGAATTGTGTATCTTTTGTTGACTTTGCATAGCCATTCACCTAAAAGACGAGAACTTGCTACGAATTGAGCTATATAGGGCGATGATAAATTCCAAATTTCTGGTATTTAGAGTGAAACTGAACTTTCATTATTACCTTCAGTTCCCTTCTGTCAGCACCTCTCATATTTTGTCCTTACATTCTTCCCAAATCTTATATAGAAAAGGTGCTCAGAAAATGCTAGCTGAATTTAACTGAAATTACAGAGTGACTTCGGTACATAGCATCTTAAAAAAGAGAGTATGGGACATTTACACTTTGAGTATTTACATTAAAAAAAACAGGTTTTTTTTTTTTTCTGGTGAGCCAAGTTTAAGGGCAGGGCATCTTCAGGGAGAAGACCCAATGTTCCAGCATGTTATCTGATCAAAAACATTTTCTGCACATTTGAAAAATTGTAGACTGAACTTGCTTAACAAGTTTCTCTTCCTGGGAGCATAGTGTCCTCAGTGATGTATTCAAATCAACACCCGTCAGAAAGCAGTCTCTAAGTATGGCATATTTTGATTGGAGAAATAAGAATAAGAAAAAGAAAGAGGGGGTAATGGGGTCATGGGCAAATCTAGCTGATAATAACCGAGATTTTTCTCATCTTTACAACAGCAGAAGATTCTTAGAGGCAAGATAGTCTCTGAGATTCTAAAATGAGTCAGATTTTCCAAATACCTCGAGATTTTGATACCCTAGACTGAAAATAGTTGGTGCTCATGAATTTTGAGGGAGCATTAACAGTGATCTACTATTTCTAAAGGCAGTGTCTCTTATCTCTCAGGTGTGCTGGAAGGAAAATAAAAGCGGAGAGCCACCCATTCAGAAGGTCTTCCTAGGACAGAGGAGATGGGAGGGGTAGACGGATTGGCAGGCTGTATAACTTCTTAGTTGCACAACAAGAATCAGAACCCAGGGTTCTTGGTCATCCATTCCAGTACTGTGTGCTCAGCACCACACTGTCCAACCGATAGCTCTCCTCCATCCATTGGCCAGCTTTATTAAATTAGGAGATTTACAAGTCATGATATTTGGGAAACTTGAGGACCTTATGCCCACTTTGTACTGTACTGCACTGGTCTGTCTCATATGAGAAAAACCAAGTGCTGGGAAAAGTATCTACATACACTAAAGACATTATGGACACTAAAATATTGATACACGAGAATGAAATACCTTGAACAAGACTCAGATAAGGGTTTGTTGTTTACTTTTTTCCTGGAACTAACTCTTGCAAGCTAGCTTAGGCCACTCCACTTAGGAGGGGCTGCTGCCATATGGTGGTTGTCCTTCTGATGAGGAGGTGAGTAATTTCTTGGTGCTGTATGAAATATCAAGGTCAGAAGGGCTGAAGCGTAATATGGCAAAGCCAGAGTGAGTCACCAGGTGCCCGCTGAGGCTGCTGTCTCAGTGATCTTGTGAACACGCGCTCCCTGCTTGAGTGCTCTTTCTGGAGAATGATGGCCCTGTAAGAAAAATCAGCTTTGGAAACTGATTTTTCTTACAGGGCCATCATTATTTCTTTGTCCCCCACAGGTACCTTCTTTTCCTTAAGATGTAAACACTTTCTAGATGCTGAATGAAATCTATCTTTATTTCTTGCAAAGGAGTTTGGTTAAACTGTTTTTATTTCAGGGTTTGCATAGAGTTGCTTTTCTCCCCCTAGCCAAGGGAGAGTCCTGCGTGCTTGTTTCTAAGGAAGCGTGGACTAAAAAAAATTATAACATTGGGCTGAGAGGTTGGGTTTGTGGGGGGTGTGTGTGTGTGTGTGTGTGTGTATAAGGAGGGGAGAATAAGCAGCAGCCAGCGCTAGCCATCCATTCTCCGTACTTTGCATGGCCTCCCCTTGGTAACTAAGAGAAATATAATGTGAGCCCATAAATGCAATTTTAATTCCATAGCCATCTTAAAAAATCAATAAAAATAATCAGGTGAAATTCATTTTAATAATAGATTGTACTGAACCCAACACATCCAATATGTAGTTATGCCAACATGTGTCAATATAAAAATGATGAATGAGCTATTTTACAATAGTTTTTCAATGTCTTAAAAGTCCACTGTGAATTTTATGCCCCAAACACATGTCATTTTAGACAATCCATAATGCCATGCATAGTGGCTGCCTAATTTGACAGCCTAGTTAATGAATTAAAAACAAAGCTTCAGCATTCAAGATAGTTTATGACCTGTCCTCCAGTTGTTTTTTTAAACTACTTGTACCCATATGGCCTCTACATCTCCCTTCTCATTTCCTGAACACGATGCAGACTCACATCTTTTAAAGTCTAGAGAAACCTTTACTTCCCTTGACTCTATCCATGTCTCAAAACAGCTTTGGAAGCAGCTCAATATGGGTTTTTATTGAGATTTAATTCCAACTTCATTGCTTACTAATTAGGTAACTCTAAGAAAGTTATTTAGCCTCTTTGAACCCCATGTTGCTACCTTTCAAATGAGAATAGTAAGTGTGCCTGTGATTGTCAGAATGGGAGAGTAATAGTTACCTGATGTAATGGATGACAAAGATCAAATATATATATATCACAGTTCCTGGTGCACAGTAGCTAAATTTCCCTCTTCTACTTGCTGTCCAAATTGTTTTTGTGAGTAGTACTCTCAACCGCATCTGATTAAGCATCTCTTTTTCTAAATTCTGCTATCTTTTCACCTACATTGTCTTAGTTCCACCTTGGATACCCGTGTTCAACCTTAGCACCCAGTCACCATCATACCCTTTACTTCTTTGAACTGCACAAATGCTAACAACAAAATGTATAGCTTGACTCCTTGGAAATGAGTGACTCTGGTGCCCAGTGGAGCTGCACAGGTGCCCTTCCACTGGGGCTGAGCTCCAACAAGCTACCACTGGAATCTCTGCCCGCTCAGGGTGACAACGCAGCCAGTACCGACCCAGCTGTAACAGTTTCCTAGGCAACCAATACACACCACCACTGGAGGAAACAGAAGGAAAAAAAGGGCAAAACCTTCCTCATTTCCTCAGTTTTCAATACTCTGTGCATGTGCTAAATATATAGAAAATACATGGGTAATTGGGCATGTTTTATTATTTTGTGTCATGTTGGTTGTGGCCTCTGTATGTGCCTCTAACAGAATTGCTAGTGAGTTACTAGCAATGTGTGAGTGAGATTAGAGAGTTGGTAGAATAAAGTGTTTGGTTTTTTGAACAGCAGTCCTGCCCTTCTTACATTAGATTGAATCCTGCATTTAATGCGCATTGAATTTTATAAATAGTGTTTTAAATTTTCTTTCCTAATTGCTTTTTGCTAATATATTGCATAAAAGTGCAGTTGAATTCTGTACTTTTTATCCAGCAACCATTTTAAATCATTTATTATCTCTAATAGTTTCTATGTGGATTCTTTAGGGTTTTCTACATAGATGTAATCAATTCTTCTGCAAATAATGAGGAGTTTAATTCCTTATTTCTTTACGACTCCTTTCTTCCTTGTAACTTATGTAATTTTATCTCACTTTAGCACTGGCTAGCATTTCTAACACAATGGCGAATAAACGGGATGGTGGACAGCCTTGTCTTATTCCCCAAATCAGGGAGACCTTCAAACTTCCATTAAGTATAATATTTCCTCTAGTTTTGTATAGAAACTCTTCTACTTAAACTTTTCTAAGAGGCTTTTTGATAAATCACAGATGAAGATAGGTTCTGTCCTATTCCAAACT
>VMDR010017799.1:0-19761 GCA_007922815.1 Macrotus californicus
TTTTAAAAATATATTTAATTGAACAGCATTAAAATGAAAAGAGAACCAACTATATGGGAACACATATTTGCCAATGATGACTCAGACAAGGGTTTGATCTCCAAAATATATAAAGACTCACATGACTCCACTCCAGGAAGACAAAAAATCCAATTAAAAAATGGGCTAAAGACTTGAACAGACACTTCTCCAAGGAGGATATACAGAGGGCACATATGAAAAGATGCTCTGCATTCATTAGCCATCAGAGAGATGCAAATTAAAACCACCATGAGATACCACTTGACACTAGTCAGAATGGCCATCATAAACAAATTAACAGTCAAGTGTTGGAGAGGATGTGGAGAAAAGGGAACTCTAGTGCACTGTTGGTGGGATTGTAGACTGGTGCAGCCACTGTGGAAAACAGTATGGAATTTCCTCAGAAAATTAAAAATGGAAGTGCCTTTTGACCCGGCAATTCCACTGCTGGGATTATACCCTAAGAGCCCTGAAACACCAATCCAAAAGAACCTATGCACCCCAATGTTCATAGCAGCACAATTTACGATAGCCAAGTGCTGGAAGCAACCTAAGTGCCCATCAGTCAATGAGTGGATCAAAAAACTGTGGTACATTTACAGAATGGAATTCTACACAGCAGAGAGAAAGAAGGAGATCCTACCCTTTGCAACAGCATGGATGGAACTAGAGAGCATTATGCTAAATGAAATAAGCCAGGCAGTGAGGGAGAAATACCACATGATCTCACCTTTAACTGGAACATAATCAACAAAAGAAAACAGCAAACAAAATACAACCAGAGACATTAAAATTAAGAACAATCTAACAATGGCCAGAGGGGAAGGGGGAGGGAACAGTGTGGAGAAGGGTTTCCAGGAAACACTATAAAGAACACATGGACATAACCAAGGGGGAGGGTAGGACCAAGGGAGGGAGGTGGGATTGGCTGGGGTGGGTGGGGAGTGGTGGGGGGAAAATGTAGACAACTGTAAATAAACAACAATAAAGTAATTTATATATTTTTTTTTAATTGATTACGCTATTTCAGTTGTCCCAATTTTTCTCTCCCCTTATTCCCCTCTGCCCTGCACCCCCCTCACCAGCATTGCATCCACCTTAAGTTCAGGTCCATGGGTCATACATATAAGTTTTTTGGCTTCTACATTTCCTGTACTATTCTTAACCTCCCCCTGTCTATCTTCTATCTACCATTTATGCTTCTTATTCCCTGTACCTTTCCCCCCTTTCTCCCCCTTTCCCCTCCTTGCTGATAACCTTCCATGTGATCTCCATTTCTGTGATTCTGTTCCTGTTCTAGTTGTTTGCTTAGTTTGTTTTTGTTTTTGTTTGTTTTAGGTTTGGTTGTTGATAGTTGTGAGTTTGTCATTTTACTGTTCATAGTTTTGATCTTCTTTTTCTTAGGTAAGTCCCTTTCACATTTCATATAATAAGGGCTTGGTGATGATGAACTCCTTGAACTTGACCTTATCTGGGAAGCACTTCATCTGCCCTTCCATTCTAAATGATAGCTTTGCTGGATAGAGTAATCTTGGATGTAGGTCCTTGCCTTTCATGACTTGGAATACTTCTTTCCAGCCCCTTCTTGCCTGTAAGGTTTCTTTTGAGAAATTAGCTGACAGTCTTATGGGCACTCCTTTGTAGGTAACTGTCTCCTTTTCACTTGCTGCTTTTAAGATTCTCTCCTTAATCTTGGGTGATGTAATTATGATGTGTCTTGGTGTGTCCCTCCTTGGGTCCAACTTCTTTGGGACTCTCTGAGCTTCCTGGAGTTCCTGGAGTTCCTGGAGGTTATTTCCTTGGCCAGATTGGAGAACTTCTCCTTCATTATTTGTTCAAATAAGTTTTCAATTTCTTGGCTTTTCCTCTTCTCATTCTGGCACCCCTATGATTCAGATGTTAGAACATTTAAAGTTGTCCTGGAGGTCCCTAGGCCTTTCCTCATATTTTTTTTAGTTCTTTTTTCTTCATTCTGTTCTATTTCAATGTTTATTTCTTTCTTGGACTACAAATCGTTGATTTGAGTCCCAGTTTCCTTCCCTTTACAGTTGGCTCCCCTGTACATTTTCCTTTATTTCACTTTTCATAGCCTTCACTTTTTCCTGTATTTTGCCATTTCTGTGAGCATCCTGATTACCAGTGTTTTGAACTGTGCATCTGATAGGTTGGCTACCTTTTCATCACTTAGTTCTATTTTTGGAGGTTTGATCTGTTCTTTCATTGGGGCCGTATTTTTTGTCTCGTCATATCTGTTACTTTGTAAGGCCTGGAGCCTTAGGGATTCACCAGGGTGGGGTAACTCACATTGCCGCATTGTGGCACTGTATGTGGGGGAAGGGGTCCAAGAGCTCAGCTCTTGGCCCACTTTCAGTCACTTCCCCCACTACCCACAAGCAAATTTGGCCCTTCTGGTGCAGGTTCCCTGGTGGGTGGGTCCATGTATGCTCTAGGACTCTGTGGTTCTCTCCAGTGAATTCTCCTGTGAGGCTGGGAATTTCTCCCACCACCAACCCCCCCCCCCCAGATTGTTATAGCTAGAGGTTTTGAGGCTTTATTTCTCCACCCTGGAACCCTGGGTTGTGTGGTGTGTCTCACTCTCCTGTTGTTCCTCCCAGTTTATCCACATGCAAATGTGGGACCGCCCAGTCCACCAGCCACTGCCTTTCCATGAATCCTCTCCACCCCAGCTGACTGTCTCCGCCCCTCCTACCAGTCTGGGTGAATGTTTCTTCTTTAACTCCCTGTTTGTCGGACTTCCTTACAGTTCAATTTTCTGGCAGTTCTGGCTATTTTTTGCTTTTAAATGTGTTGTTGTCCTTCTTTTGGTTGTGTGAGGAGGCAAAGTGTATCTACCTGTGCCTCTGTCTTGGCCAGAAGTTTGCGTTTGTAATTCTTGTGGTCCAGTTTGGTGCATGGCTGTGATGTTAGTGGGACATGTTCGTGTCAGCAAAGTCCCAACTCAAGCCAATTTGGACCACGTACAATTGCATTGTGTGTGCACAAAACATAGAAGGTCTTATTCTGAGCTAGGCTCCATGCTGGGAACTTGAAAAGATGAATTTGACTCAGCCTCAACCTCAGAGAGTCCACAATTTAATGGGGGAAGACAGATGCACAAGCCCTTTGCTCTGGTTGTCTACTGCTGTGTGATACACTCCTCGAAACTCAGAAGTGTGTAATGCTAGCCATGATGCTGATGGGTTCAGTGGGTCAGCAATTCAGAAAGGACACACCCAGGTGGACCTTGTCTGCCCCTGATAGATGAGGCCTCATCTGAGGTGACTTGAATGACTGGGGACAGAAGGGTCCATTACTAAGTCCTTAGGTTTCTTCACTCCCAGCTCTGGTGCTCAGGCAGGGTTGGTTAAAGGACTGTCAACCAGAACACTTAACCTGTGGCCTCTCCTGCAGGGCAATCACAAGGAAGTGAGCATGGCAGAGGTTGTATGGTCTCCTATGACTCAGACTTGGAAGCCACAAATTCTCATTTCCACCACAAGCCAGCCATGATTCAGGCAGAAGGGTAAGAGGAGTTTTAAAGTGGCCACACTGTTGATCATAAGATAGCACAGGACACATGTCTGTAGTAGAGGCAGGTACAACTGCACAGGAAGCCTGGTACAGGAGTGACAGCATCATTCCTTCAGAGAGTGATAAGAAGAAACTAGGAGAAAGCCTTTCTAAGGAAGTAATATTTACAGTGCATACTTAAAACAAAGATGAATGTTAGCAAAAACTAAAATTGGAGTGGGAGGAGGGTGAGAGAATTCCAGGCAAAGGGAACTGCATGTGCAATACTTTAAAAGTGTTTTTAAAAGGAGTGTCCATGGAAGGCTGAGAAATTTAAAGCAGCATATAAGAGGCCTGACTGGAGTCATGGACCAGAGTTGAGATCTTTGCTCCACCACTTTCTATCTGTGTAATAACAAGGGAGCCTCACTTTTCTCGCTTATAAAAAGCCTCAGGGTCTTGAGGAATAAATGAGATAAGTCATGGTCTAGAAAAAAATCTGAAGGCATTGTTCACTATTTATCTTTTTTTAAGATTTTTTTTTTATTTTTAGAGAGAGGGGAAGGAAAGAAGGAAGAGAAGGAGAGGAACATCAATGTGTGGTTGCCTTTCACATGCCCCCTACTGGGGACTTGGCCTGCAACCCAGGCATGTGCCCTGACTGGGAATTGAACCAATGACCCTTTGGTTCACAGGCCCATGCTCAATCCACTAAGCTACACCAGCCAGGGCCACTATTTAAATCATTATGAAAGTTTGGCTGCACATTGGAATCACCTACAGCTCTTTAAAAAACACAGATGTAATGAAAGTGCAAAACCTATACTCTGAAAATTTCAAAACACCATTTAAGGAAATTAAGGAACACATAAATAAATGATAAGACATCCCAGTTCATAAGTCAGAAGATTTAATAGCGTTACCATCTTGGCCAGACTTCCCAAACTGATCTATAGCTTCAATGCAATCCTCACCAGTAGAAACTGGTACTTACAAAAATGGTCATGAGGCTGTGAAGTACAGTACAAGGAATATAGTCAATAACATTGTAATAACTATGTATGGTGCCAGGTGGGCACTAGATTGATGAGGGGATCACTCTGTAAGTTATGTAAAGGTCTAACCACTATGCTGTACACCTGAAACTAATATAATATTGAATGTCAACTGTAATTGAAAAATAAAAAAGAATTTTAAATGTACTCCCTATCAGTCTCCCAGCTGACACCTTTTCAGAAACTGATGAGGCTAACCTAAAACTCATACAGAAGTTCACAGAACCCAGAATACAATCTTACAAGGTTGAAAAAGAAGAAAGAGTTGGAGGTCTCACACTTCCCAATTTCAAAACTTACCATAAAACTGCAGTGAGCAAGACAGTGTGGTACTGGCATATACCTTGGTGGAACAGAATTGAGAGTCCAGAAATAAGCCCACATATTTATGGTGGATTGCTTTTTAGCAAGGGTCCATTCAGTGGAGAAAGAATGGTCTTTTCAACAATTGGTGCTGGGACAACCGCCTGTACACACGTAAAAGAATGAGTGAAACTGAACCCCTACCTCACACCACATGCATAAATTACTGAAAATGGATCAAAGTCCTCAATGTAAGAGCTAAAACCATCAAACTCGGTGAAAAAACATGAGAGAAACTCTTCATGACCTTGGATTTGGATCTTGGATATGAAACCAAAATCATAAGCAACAAAACAAAAACTAGATGAATTAAAACTTCATCAAAATGTAAAAGTTTGTGCTTCAAAGGACACCTAATCAAAAAAGTGAGGACAATCATAGAATAGGAGGGAAAAAATCAAATTATATATCTGACTTATCTAAAATATATAAAGAACAATTACAACTCAACGATATCAACACAAACAACCCAATTTAAAAATGGGCAAAGAGTTTGAAGAGACATTTCTCCAAAGAAGATTACAAGTGGCCAATAAGCATGTAAACAGATGCTCAACATAATTATTCATCAGGGAGATGCCAATCAAAGCCACAGTGAGATATCACTTCATATACACTAGGATGTCTATAATCAAAAAGACAGAAAGTAACACGTGTTGCTGAGGATGAAGTAGAAGCCCTCCTACACTGCTGGTGGGAATGTAAACTGGTGGAGACCCTTTAGAAACAGCCTGGCAGCTCCTCAAACACTTCAACACAAAGTCACCCCTATGACCCAGCAATTCCCACCAGAAATGAAAATACATGCCCAAAACAAAATCTTGTGCAGGAATGTTTATAGAGCATTATTCGTAACAGCCAAAAAGTAGAAAGAACCCAAATTTCTATTAGCTGATGAATGGATTAATAAAATGTGGTATATTCATATAATGGTATATTATTGAGCAATAAAAAGAAATGAGGTACTGATGCATCCTATAATATGAGTGAACCTTGAAAGCGTTATGCTCAGTAAAAGAAGCCAGGCACAAAGGACCGAGCACATGATTCCATTTTTATGAAATGTCCAGAACAGGCAAATGTACAGAGACAGAAAGCTGATTACTTTTTGCCTGTGGCCTGGGGTGAAGGGCTTGGGGAGTAACAGCTACAGGGTGAATGATATCTTCTTGAGGGTATTGAAAATGCTTTTACATTGATGGTGGTAAAATTTTTTTTTTTTTTTTGTATCTATATGGGATGATGGACGTTAACTAAACTTGTGGAAATCAGTGCTCCATGTATGTCGGTCAAGTCATTGTGCTGTGCACCTTAAACTTACTCAGTGCTGTCTGTCAATTATAGCTCAAGAAAACTGGGGAAAAAATGATGGGGTGATGGACACACAGCTCTAAATATACTAAAAGGACTTGAATCATTGATTTGTTTTTGTAAAGGAAGGAAGAAAGAAGAGATAAAAAGAGAAAAGCTGGTGTTTAGGCCTCACTCCAGGAGGTCTGATTTAATTGGTCTGGAGGGTGTGGCCTGGGCATCAGGGTTTTATGAGGTCCTGGGTAATTCTGCTGACAGCCACTGGGCTAGAGACGTGGGTGGCCAGGAACAGAGAGAGATGAAGAAAGCAAAGTCAGAAGCGTTCAGATGTGCACTCATTAACTGAACAAAGGTGGATCAGGAGTCCACCAAGTGGGAGGACTCTGGGTACGCCCAGCAGGGCCACTGCACGGGACGGTGCAAAGGCTGGTTCCCACACAAAACATCTGCTGGTGGGGCAAGTAGCTGCACTCACCCAAGTTCTGCAGACCAGCCCTGTGCCTGTGGGGCCCATCCTGCCTGCAGGCAGCTCCTTATCTTCCTACGCTGAGGCTCTGTGGGGGCTGGAGGTGCTCGTGCAGCTAGAGCAGTCCCTGCTGATGGAACACCACCCCTCTGGTCTCTGGTTCAAGGGACTCTGGTGGGTCAACCTCCCTGGTCCAGAGACAAACATGCAATGACCAACTGGAGCACTTCGTTCATCTGGACAGTGATTGGCTCAGAGATAAACATGTGACCTAAAATAATTCAATAAAATTATCTAGAATTTGAATCTTGAATGAAGTGACACAGAATGGTGAGGCCATGAGGACAGCACGACCAGGCCCTGCCTCCTGGACTCCAGGCCAACCACAGCAGGCAGCAGTTCCCCACACCCTGAGTTGCCCAAGCCCTTCCCACAAAGCAGGTGTTTTCTGCATCTGTTGCTTTCTCTTGCTTGCAACCACAGACCAGATCTTTTGCTTTATCTGACCTGATGCAGGGTCTCTCCAGCCCGGCCGGCTGAAGCTTTCTGTCCACATTCTAGGAGGTCTCTGTCCCTATGTGCTTCTTAGTTCAGGGTCAATAACAGCTTTTCAGCAGTCACTCCATCATCTGTTCGGGGAGTACTTCCTGCCTTTGACTTCTGAGTTTCCTGAGGCTGACCTGATCCTACAGTGGATGCCAGGGAAGAGACCTCATTAGGCACCAGGACACTAGAGAACCATGAGATTTGAAACTAATCATCACCTGTCTTGGGCCCTTTGTTTCCAAATCAGTAAAATGGGAGGCTTGGACTGGGCCCCAGATAGCTCCCATTATGGACACAGAGAGGGGAAGGATGGCAGATTGGTTAGGAGCCTGGAGACTGACTGCTTAAAACCTCAGCTCTTCCCCTCCTTGCTGTGCGGCCTTAGGCCAGTAACATCCCTCCCTCTGCTTCAGCCTCCTCCTCTGTCAATCAGAAATAGAAATAGGACCCAACCCACTGGGTTTTTTTCTGAGAATCGAATGATTTAATATTTGTGCAGCACTTAGAACAGTGATGAGCACACAGAAAGCCTCAACAAATCAGTGTATCACCAGGAACCTCGCATCTTATTAAGGGGTACATCTACATCGTCTCTGTTAAACAGCACAAAAACATGGCAGACTAATTCTGTTATCACTATTTTATAGGAAAGGAAACAGCTCAGAAATGTTAAGTGATACCCAAGCTCACACAGGCAAAAAGGGGAGGGACCTAGAACCTTACAGTGTCTGCCTGACTCCAAAGCCCGTGACTTAACCAGCATGCCCTTCGAGCCCTGGCAGGCTCAGCCTCTGTTCCCAATATGCCACCACTGATGGGACATAAGTCGATTTTAAGTCATATGCGAACAGTTTTGCTCTTGAATGTTATGCATTTATTTTCATGGCTACCTTCTGCTCGTGGCAAGTAAAGGCAGGCTTCCCATTTATTCAAATTTATTTAAGTAAAAAATTAAGTCCATGTTTTTAAAAAGTAGTGTGGTAGACATCACTATCACTGACAGTCTTTGCTGGGGCAGGAGGGTACATTTCTGCCCGCTGACCTCAAGCCAGGGCTCACGGCTTGCACTAGCCCCTCTGGCCAACCAAGTGGGAGCAGAGGTGTTAAGAGCAGGCACACAGTTGGCCATACTGTGTCTCCTCTCTTCCAGTGACGGGCCGGATAGAGGCCGCCCTTGTCCGCACGGGTCCCAGAGTGAAGATAACGTGCAGCGGGGCCACCGCCAAACCGTGATGGCACAGGAAAGAAACGTTCCCCCTTCTTTGTGTGTCACTGAGATTTGAGGATTGTAACAAGAGCATAGTTCAGCCTGTCCTGACTGATACAGATAGTAAATAAATAGAAGCGCGGGTGGCAACAAGAAATAGTGAGTCATGAAGATGAAACTTGAATGAATAACGGGAGTTTGGGGCTCTGGATCTACAAAGTATGGAGAGTGGACAGCAGCCGCTCTGTGACTCTTGTGACCCCGCCAGCAGTGGGCCCTCAGGTCCAGCTAGGAGCAGAGGGGACCAGGATCTCAGAGGGCATGTCACCCTTCAATTGGTCTGAAGGGTTTATTTGTTGCTGAGCAAAGCCTGGCCTACCCTGTCCTGACGAAAACACCCCACGTACTAGTCTTAAGGTTGTACTCCGCACACCCGTCTCCAGATTTAAGATGAAGACAGCGGGCTCTTCACTCCCTAAACCGGAGAGAGGCTAAGGCCCTCAGGACAGCCTTCACTGTGAGGGCATCTTCCTCACAATCCCTTGCCCTCACTCTCAAACCTTCTATATTTCTGAAGCAGGGAAAAGGGGATGGAGAGTTGTGGTGTGTGTTTCCAGCAACCTCACTTGACAACGTGCAGACAGTGGATTGGCACCTCCCTTTGAAATTACACACCCGTCTTATCTTGGCACCTAGCTGAGACCCCAACTTTAACATCCTGTGACAGAAAGTGTTGTGCAGATAACAAGATCAAATAATATTCGTTACAGTTCTGTGAGTGAATTTATGATAAGCAAGTAATCGTCATTATCACATTTAATCCTCAGAGCAACTCTTCAAGACAAGTTAGCTATTGTTATGACCCCCATTTACAGAAGAGGAAACTGAGGCTTGGTGAGGTAAGTGACTTGGCCAAAGACGCACACTAGGAAGCAGCAGAACAGGGATTTGAATCACACTGGTGCCAGATAACCCTCCCTACCCTGAAGTTCTTTAGTGACAAAGTCAGGAAACTGAAGTCCCCTGATGTCACGTGTTTACCAGCTGGTCAGCAGTGGTAGTAACAAACCAGTATTTGTACCCAGGATCCTGTCACCAAAACTAGTGACTACATTCTCTCCATGTATGTTAGGCACCTAGTACATAGTAGGGACATGGTAATGTCAACATTCACTTCCCCCCACAAAGAAACTTACCTAGTTAATTCACCTCCTGACTTTCCTTTAAGGAGCCCCTTCTCCAGCAGATACAGAGGGCATATGCAAGGTTTCTTAGGACTTTCACACTCTCTCACTTTCCAAGACCATCCCTTCAGTAAGCCTCACCTGTTTTACGCTTCACTCTTGGAAAGATCGAACCTTGCTCTCCCTCCTCCCCGGGCATTCATTCCAAACCTATTACTTTCTTTGAATACATTTGTCCCAAATACAGATGTAAGACGCAATTCCCCAAGAAGTCGACATAATTTATAGCTATTTACCAATATCTAATTTGCCTTTCACTTATTTCGGGCAATATTTCAGTGGAAGCCTCCCAGCCAGAGTGCCAGGGTTCATTTACAATGCCAAGCCCAGCCACAGAAGGAAGCCACACACCTCAGACACAGACGTGGTACTGATTTAAAAAGTGATTACAACATTAAACACAGCTTTAAATAAAAGCTGAAATGCAGGAAACAAGAAGAGGAGCAAAAACAGAAATTGAGGACAACGCCGTTTTCCCCAGATATTTTGTGATATTTGCAGCCTGCCTGGGGCTGGCACTTTGCCCTGGCTGTGTCAGACACAAGGGCAGCATCTGCAAGAAGGGGTGGTGTGGCTCCTCCCTGTAACGAGGTGGAGGCAAGTTCCTAGTTACCAGAGATCATCTGTCTTCCTGTTTACCTGTCTGTCTTTTGTTTAATGTCTTTCTCTAGCGAGAACCCTCTTATACCGGTTCTCAGGGGATGAGTTAATGAACTATATTATGACAAGTAGCAAAACTCAACCCAACTCAAACCGACCTAACTAGAAAACAGGTATGTTCTGGCTCATGAAAGACCATCAGGAGGGTTAGTTTCAGGCACAGTTAGATCCAGGTGCCCAAAAGTCTTCAAAAATCTCTCCATGTCTGTCTCTTGATCCTGCTCCCTGCAAAGCTTACTTCCTTCTCAACTAGGTTTTCTCCAAGTGGCGGCTAAGATAGAATCCCAGCTAACATCCTACCAGCTTAGCATTCCCAACAGAAAGGAAGTGCTTCTCTTCCCATAGTTCTGGGAAAAAATCTCAAGTCGGGCTTTCATTGGCCCTGTTGGATCATGTGCTGATCCTTGAACTAATCACTGTGGCTACAGGGTTTCAGTCCTCTGATTGGCAAGGCCTGCCTGAATCAGATTCCAAACTGATGTCTTTCTATGCCAACCAAAGTTTTTCAGAGATGGAAGAGTGGGAATTGAGTCTCCACACCACTCACATAAGAAGCAGGAGAACTCAAAAAATCCAGTGCCAGAACAGCAATTCATTTTTAGCAGGTAACAGTTCAGTTTCACCAAAACAACAAACATCATCTCTCATATTGAGTACATAATATTAATTTGAATTTTATCACTTTTATTTGTGCTTAGATTTTAATTTTTTAATCATATAGTTGTTTATGAATTTCTTTTGTTATTGATTCTAAAACATAATTTTTGTCACGTTTTGACTCTGAAATTGGATACACCTTAAAATCTATAGGCTCTTACAATTACAGTTGACAGCATTTTTTCCTCTTAATGCTACATAAAAAATAATGCACCTTACAACTGAGGGCATTTTGTTTGGTTTTTTTAATCCTCACTTGAGGATACGTTTATTGATTTTTAAAGAGAGAGGGAGAGAGAGAGAAACATCGACATGAGAGAAACATCAACTGATTGCCTCGCATTGGCCCCCAACTAGGGATCAAACCCACAACCTTTTGGTGTGTAGGGTGACACTCCAACCAACTGAGCCACCTAGCCAGGGTACAGCTAATGGCATTTTAGATTCAGTGAGACATAGCATATGCAGAACGAGCTAATACCTAGTTTTTCTTGTAAGTAATTAAGTAATATTAACATTAAAAAATGTTTAACTTAATATGAGGTCCACAGAAGGTTTTCCATAAAAACAGTTTCTACAGGACTCAAGTTTGAGCGCCACTGGTGACAATGAGGCAATGACAAAAAGTCTCAATAACAGAAGTCAGATTTCCATGCGAGGAAGATAATCTAGAACAACACTGGGTAGGAATAAAGGGGCTGGTTTTGTAGCAGATTTGAGAAATTATGAGGGCCTCAACTGGGAAATATAAGGGACGATGAGGACATAACTTGAAGAAACACGCAGGAGATAGAATCAATAGGATCCAGAAATTGATTAGACATGCAGGGTGAGAATGTGTGGAGGAGGAAAGAGGGGAAGGAGGGTCAAGGATGGGAGGCGGTAGCATCCCCAAGGTACAGAAAGGCCCCGAAGGCTGAGGTGGCAGTGGTGATGACAGTGTCCACATCTGCAGTGATGACGGGGGACTGTGATTGTGGTGGTGAA
The DNA here is from genome assembly GCA_007922815.1 of Macrotus californicus. NCBI lineage: Eukaryota > Metazoa > Chordata > Mammalia > Chiroptera > Phyllostomidae > Macrotus > Macrotus californicus. The sequence goes on from VMDR010017799.1 coordinate 12,028, forward strand.
AATGGTGACGAGGGAGATGATGGAAATGGCGATGACAGAGGTGGTGGCCATAAAGCTGACTTAAATAATAATAACGGCAGAGATGGCGAAGATGGAAATGGTAACGGTGCTGGTGGTGCCGATGATGTTGGTGATAGTGATGACAGAGATGTTAAAATGGTGATGGCGAAGTGGGTGATGGCAGTGGTGATGGAGAGATGGCGATAAAGACGGGTTTAAGTAGTGATGATGGGAATGGCAGTAGTGGTGGTGGGAATGGTGGTGATGATGGTGATTAATGTGGTAGAATTATAATCATGTTATAAGCAAGAGGGCTAGAAGTATAAGTGGCCACATTGGGGACTGGTCCCCATCTTGACACCAAGCACCTACTGGGGAAGATCCTTTCTTCTCCAGGCCTCATACATGAAATGAAAACCACACCTCTGTGCTACCACAACTGTAGGTATCACTCTTACTTTCTAATTACTCAGTGGGAAGCAAATTATAAGTAAACACTAGAAAAAATGGATTCTCCCACAGCAGGGAACATCTATTATTTACCCATAAGAATATTTCAAGGGTTATTATCATGTAAACTGTGATTAATTAAATTCACAAAAACAGTTTCTGAGGCATGCAAATGAGGTGGTTCCTGCTGGGTAACACTGAGGCTTCACTCTATGATGGAGGAGACAATTGTGGGGACAATTACTCAAGAAACTTTGGAAACAATAAAATCATAAGGTCTGTCTCAAACGTGGGTTGTCCTTGGACTCTTCTAGACTCACCCTTCTATGTCAGGAGATGAATTTATATCTTGATTTTCCTTGCTTGGCCTGAAGTCATGGAGCTTGAAGGAAGTGGAAGGGAGAAAACCAGTCCAATACGGCCACTGACTTCAAGAAAGAGCCAAGACTGGCTCAAAATTACACTGATTCCTTTCCAGGGCTTTCTGTATGCCACTCCAAATTCGTACAGGGCCTTCATGAGGTCCATGAGACCTTGAATTGCACATCCAAGGGAAGCTGGTCCAGAATTTGTGACCACAAAAAAAGGATAAAGGAAGATGGAGGAGCCAGGCTGAGTAGCTTTGCAGGGATCTCCAGGATCCAAAGTGTTTGTCCACTGTCTTTTAGGCCTCCAGAGATCCACCTAGCCAACTCTCTAGGCATTTGGTGCCCCAGTGGGCCCATGAGGGCTCCAATCATCCATGAGAACATGCACGCCCCCATGGGCCACCATAGTATAGAAGTCTGCAGCAAGGACAATTCTCCCTACAGCCTCACCATGAGTCCAGTCTTTGTTTCTCCCAACCCCACCAGGGCCCACCTCAGCACAGATACCTACCCCTGTCAGGTTGTCTAGACAAAAGAAAAGGCTATGTGTGCCCGGATGGAAGTCCCAGCAAGATCTGCACCCCAGAAACATGCCATCTACTAGTAGGACCCACCCACAACCAGACACAGCTAACTCTTACCTATAGTAGGCCAGACGCCCTGTGAGTGATGGCATTACTCCTGTTTTCCAGATGAGCAAATAGAGTCATCCTCTGTTTGCTGAACTGTACCAGGTGCATTCAACAAGATGGGCAAACTCCCTAAACTCCCTAACACAGGCCACATGCCTCATCCTGTGGACAGCTACTGACGTAACAAAACAGGGCCCGGACAGCTTCACTCTCCCCAGAATGCTCCTTAGTTATTGAGTGTAGATTTTGGCCCAGTGTCCTGGGGCCTGTTTGCTAATCCTTGACTCCTTTGCACCATTTCTCCAGAGACCTACGAGACTGTTTGAGTGAGGCAACCCGGAAGCTCTCAACTACAACTCTAAAAATGGGAGAGGGCCTTTCTAAGGAATGGAACCTCTGGTAGGACAAGGAGAGGAACACAGAAAGACTGATGCCCAAAGTCAGGATCAGGGAGTCAGGGAGAGCAAGAGCCCAGAAAGGGGTCATGGAGACAGAACTGTCCCTAATCCCAGGACCCCAAGCAATCCAACTCAGCTCCCACCCCAGCAGGGCTAAAGATCAGGGCACCCAAATACCAGGAACCTCCAGACACCAAGGAGTCCACCAGAGACCAGCAATGCGTGGTCTGTGAGGGTGAGTTGGACAGGTTCAGGGTCCAGGGACCTCAAAATAACCAGAGGGAGCCCTGATAGTTAACAGAAGTGGGAGAAACAATGCAGGACAACAGCAGGGAACTCTCAGATATCCTCTGTGTCTAAACCACTCCCTGACGTCCTCTCCATGCCTGACAGACTCTTCAGTGAGCCCACATCGCCAGGCTCCCTTTGTCCTCCTGGTATGTGGCCACTGTCTTTGAAAGACTCGACCTCTGCTATTTTCCCACCTCATTCCTGGTCATGGGCTTTGGGGTCCCCTTATGGGAACCCAGCCACAGTACCTCATAAGTGATTTTTAGGTAACCTGGGATCTCCACAAACTCAATGTTGATGCTACATTTGACTAAATTAGTGTCATGAATGATGAGGTGATTCCAAACCTGGTGAGCATCAAATCATCTGAGGATCTCTTTTTTTCTGCTATTAACAACAAAAAAAAGATACCTGTAAGAAATATATATGGTGATAAATTGAAGCAGCATCAGAGGGTGTACAGACAAAAGGTAATCTTCCCACCTTGTTCAGTCACCTGTCCCCAGTTCCATCTCCACTGGTGACCACTGTAACAACTTTAGGAATGCCCGTTCTAGAGACAGTCATGCATATAAAAGCAGACGTGACTATATCCTTCACCTTCTTCTTCCCTGCCCAATGAAGACACACCATAAAGACTTTCACCTTCTTTCTTTTTTCACTTGATATTTATTAGACAATATGCCATAACAGTATGTGTAAAACTGTCTCATAATTTTAAACAGCTAGAGATAACCATAATTTATTTAATGGGTCTCCTTCTGATAGGCCTTCAGTAAGTTATTAAATGCATCATATTTAATCCTCACAACCACCTCATGAGACACCCATGTTTTTCCTATTGAACAACTCAATGCAATTCAAAGGTCAAGTCCTTGAACCACCTAAAATGACTTGAACAAGAGTCCTCAAACCTGGTTATACCATGGACTTACCTGGGAGCCAGGCTGAATCTCTGAAGTTCCAGTCCAAGTGATCCACTCTTTCCCCCATCTTCAGCCTCAGCTGCTGGCATCTGTGTGAGGCCCAGCCAAGCTTTGAGGTAATCAGTTCATCCATTTTTATTTTGTATTAAAGTTTCTGTTTCTTCCTGCTGCCAGCATCTCCAGGCTATTTCTCAAGACATTAACCTTTATGGCCCTCCTCTGCCACTGTTTCTCTGGGTGGCATTTTTTATTCCACTCAGGAGACCTTAAGATGTTTAACTGGGCAGTTCATGCTTCAGGTCCCTGAAGACTTGCCCTTTGCTGCTGGAACTGGTGGCCTTTGGTCCAGACTCCTACACTGGGATTTGGAGCAGACACAAATGCAGAGAAAGACAGGGAAGGGGTAAAGAGAATGGAGAAAGATACCTAGAGAGGCAGACTGCTGTGCACTTATCCCAAATGTACAAAGACAACACGTATAAATTGGCTCCAGACCATCTGCAACCAGCTAAGTAAATAAATCACATATTATGATGCTGTTCTTGATAAAAGAATTACTATTACTGAATGCCAACTGATGCCAAAGGTAACATGCATATCATATCTGGTTCTCTATTAAACATACAAGGAGTTCTCATTGCCCAAATAAACTACAGCCCATGTCAGCTGATTTCTCAACAGAAACACTTCAAGCCAAAAGGGATTGGCATGAAGTATTCAAAGTGATGAAAAGCAAGGAGCTGAAACCAAGACTACTCTATCCAACAAGGGTATCACTTAAAATTGAAGCAAAATAAGGAGCTTCCCAGACAAAAAAAAAAAAAAGCCAAAGGATTTCATCACCACCAGCATTGCAAGAAATGTTAAAGGGACAGCTCTAAGAAGAAGTAGGGAGAGAGAGAAGAACATAGGCATAAAGGAAAAACTGGCAATAAATAAGTACCTATCAATAATAAGCTTAAATGTAAGTGGATTAAATGTTCCAAATAAAATATGTATGGTAGCTGAATGGATGAGGAGACATGACCCATAAATGCTGTCTACAAGAGACCCACCTCAGAACAAAAGATATAAACAGGCTGAAAGTGAAAGGATGGAAAAAATATTCCATGCTAATGGAAAATTTTAAAAACCTATGATAGCGATACATATACCTGACAAACAGACTTCAAAACAAAGGCCATGACAAGAGACAAAGAAGGGCACTGCATAATACTAAAGGAATCAATCCAACAAGAGGATATAACCCTTGTAAACATATCTGCACCCAATATAAGAGCACCTGAATATATTTTTAAAAAGCTCTTGGTGAACTTTAAAAAAGAGATTGACAGCAATACAGTAATAGTAAGGGACTTTAATATCCCACTACCATCACTGGATAGATCTTCTAGACAAAAAAAAAAAATCAACAAGGGAAAAGTGACCTTAAATGACATGCTAGATCAGATGGATTTAATTGACATTTATGGAACATTTCATCCCTAAGCAGCAGAATATATATTCTTCTCAAGTGTACATAGAACATCCTGAAATATAGACCACATGTTAGGACACAAAATGAGTCTTAACAAATTCAAGAAGATGGAAATCGTTATCAAGCATCTTTTTGGATCACAATGGCATGAAACTAGAAATCAACTAGAAATTTAAAAACTCAAAAACATTCAAACACGTAAAGGCAAAATAGCATTTTATTAAACAATGAATGGGTTGCCAATGAGATCAAGGAAGAAATCAAAAATTACCTGGAAACAAATGAAAATGAACACATAACAACCCAAGAATCTATGGAACACAGCAAAACCAGTCCAGAGAGCAAAGTTCATAGCATTACAGGCATATTTCAAGAAGCAAGAAAAATCTCAGATAAACAATCTAACTCTATACCTAAAGAACTAGAAAAAGAACAACTAGAAAGGCCCAAAGTTAGAAGAAGGAAGGAACCAATAAATATCAGAGCAGAAACAGATGACATAGAGTCTAAAGAAATAATACAGAAGGTCAATGAAATGAAAAATTTGTTCTTTGAAAAGATAAACAACACTAAAGAATCTCTACTCAGACTTATCAAGAAACAAAGAGAGAACCCAATTAAATAAACTCAGAAATGAAAGAAGCGAAGTAACAACTAACATTATAGAAATACAGAGGATTATATGAAAATATTATGAACTATATGCCAACAAATTGGACAACCTGGGAGAAAGGGGAAAATTCCTAGAAACATACACTGTACCAAAACTGAATCAGGAAGAATCATAAAACCTGAGTAGACTGATAACAACTAATGAAATTGAAGCAAAAGTCAAAAAAGCAAACAAAAGTCCTGGACCAGTGGGCTTCACAGGAAAATTTTACCAAACATTCAAAGAAAAACTAATACCTACCCTCCTCAAACTATTCCATAAAATTCAAAAGGAAGGAAGACTTCCAAGCTCTTTTTACAATGCCAGCATTATCCTAATTCCAAAACCAGACAAAGACACTACAGAGAAAGAAAATCATAGACCAATATCCCTGATGAACATAGCTGCTAAAATCCTCAATATTAGCAGACTGGATCCAGCAATACATTGAAAAGATCATACACCATGGTCAAGTGGGATTTATTCTGAGGGTGCAAGGTTGGTACAATATCCACAAACAATAAATGCGATATGTCACATAAACAAAATGAAAGATGAAAATCACATGATTATAGCAATAGATGCAAAAAAGCATTTGATAAAATCCAGCATCCACTTATGATAAAAACTCCCAGCAAAGTAGGAATAGAAGGATCATACCTCAACATAATAAAAGCCATATACAAAAAAAACCTACAGCTAACATAATACTCAATGAGCCAAAACTAAAAATGTTTTTCCTTAAGATCAAGAACAAGACAGGGATGTCTGCTTTCACCACTCTTATTCAACACAGTACTGGAAGTTCTAGCCACAGCAAGCAGACAAGAAGAAGAAATAAAAGGTATCCAAATTGAAAAGGAGAAAGTAAGACTTCCAGCCAAGATGGAGGCATAAGTAGACACACTGTGCCTCCTTGCACAACCAAAAGAAGACAACAACAAATTTAAAAACAAAAACCAACCAGGACTGACAGAAAATCAAACTGTATGGAAGTCCGACAACCAGGGAGTTAAAGAGGAAACATTCGTCCACACCGGTAGGAGGGGCAGGGATGGGCAGCCAGGTAGAGAGGACTCTTGGCAAGGTGGCAGCTAGAGGACCCAGGTGAGGTGGTGGCTCGCAGGCTGGGTGGTCCCACATTTGCATGCGGATAAACTGGGAGGAACAACTGGGGAGCAAGATAGACCACACAACCCAGGGTTCCAGCCTGGGGAAATAAAGCCTCAAACCTCTGACTGAAAACACCTGTGGGGGTTGAGGCGGCAGTGGGAGAGACTCCCAGCCTCATGGGAGAGTTTGTTGGAGAGACCAACAGGATCCTAGAACATACACAAACCCACCCACCCAGGAATCAGCACCAGAAGGGCCCAATTTGATTGTGGGTAGTGGGGGAAGCAACTGAAAACCCTCAGAGAGCAGAGCAAGCAGCACTGTTCCCTCTCTGACCCCTCCTCCACATTCAGTGTCACAATGCAGTGACCTGAGTTACGCCGCCCTGGTGAACACCTAAGTCTCCGCCCCTTACTACATAACAGGTGCGCCGAGACAAAAAAAAATGGCCCAAGCAAGAACAGTTCAAAGCTCCAGAAAAAAAATACAACTAAGCAACAAAAAGATAGCCAACCTATCAGATGCACAGTTCAAAACACTGGTTATTGGGACGCTCCAGTAACTCACTGGGTACTTTGACAGCATAAAAAAGACCCAGGCAGCAATGAAGTTTGCGTTATGTGAAATAAAGAAAAATCTACAGGGAACCAACAGTGAAAGGAAGGAAACCAGGACTCAAATCAACAGTTTGGAGCAGAAGGAAGAAAGAAACATTCAACCAGAACGGAATAAAGAAACAAGAATTCAAAAAAATGAAGAGAGGCTTAGGAACCTCCAGGACATCTTTAAATGTTCCAACATCCAAATCATAGAGGTGCCAGGAGAAGAGGAAGACCAAGAAATTGAAAACTTATTTGAACAAATAATGAAGAACTTCCCCAATCTGGCAAAGAAAATAGACTTCCAGGAAGTCCAAGAAGCTCAGAGAGTCCCAAAGAAGTTGGACCCAGGGAGGAACACACCAAAACACATTATAATTACATTACCCAAGGTTAAAGATAAGGAGAGAATCTAAAAAGCAGCAAGAGAAAAGGAGACAGTTACCTACAAAGGACTTCCCATTAGACTATCAGCTGATTTTCTCAAAAGAAACCTTACAGGCAAGAAGAGGCTGGAAAGAAGTATTCCAAGTCATGAAAGGCAAGGACCTACATCCAAGATTATTCTATCCAGCAAAGCTATCATTTAGAATGGAAGGGCAGATAAAGTGCTTCCCAGATAAGCTCAAGTTAAATGAGTTCATCATCACCCAGCCCTTATTATATGAAATGTTAAAGGGACTTTCCTAAGAAAAAGAAGATGATCAAAAATATGAACAGTAAAATGACAACAAATTCACAGCTATTAACAACCGAACCCCCCAAAAAACAAAAACAAACTAAGCAAACAACTAGAACAGGAACAGAATCACAGAAATGGAGATCACA
>VMDR010017800.1:0-19759 GCA_007922815.1 Macrotus californicus
CTTCCTCTACTGAATTTTCCATTTTTGCTATCATAGTTGTAATTTCAGCAGCTCTTTTTTGTTTTCTGAATGTTGCTTTTTAATAGCATCCACCCTATTGTTATTTCTTGGTTGCAATAATTTGAACATCTTATCTGAGGATATGAATTTACAAAGAATGAAGAAAAAGCCCACACTAACATACATTATCATGAAAATTCATGCCAAGAATAAAATCTTAAAAGCTTTAAAGAGAAACAGAGGTCATATACAATGGAATCAGATGGTGTGGGACTTCACCACTGGGAGCTGGAAGGCAGTGAAGCAATGGTTTTGATTCCAAAACAAAAATATCTCCATCCTATAATTCTAGGACAAAATTAAAATATCCTCAAACTTACAAGACCTCAAAAAAGTTATCTCCCATGCATCTTTCCTATCCTTTCTCGGGAAGCTACTGGAGAAAACACAGAATTAAAGGCAGAATAAACAAATAAAAGATTAAATGGGATCCACACGAGAAAGGAACTCAGAAGAAATTGCCAGGCCCCTATTTCAAACGACACTACAAAGCTAAATAGAAAGTACGGGATTGGCACAGACAGCGGAGCGGTGGAGCAGAACACAGAGCCCGAACAGCCCATGCTCTGTGGTCACTTTACAACAAAGACAAGAATATACAATGGGGAAAGGACAGTCTCCTCAACATTAAATAGTATTAGGAAAACTGGGCAGCCACATGCAAAAGAATAAAACTAAATTACTATCACACACCATACACAAAAATTAACTCAGAATGGATGGATTAAAAACTTGATTGTGAGACCTGATCATAAAATCCCTGGAAGAAAACATGGAGTGCTAAACTCTTTGACACAGGTCTTAGTGATGACTTTTTGGATCTGACAGCAAACACGAAGGAAACAAAACCAAAAATAAATAAATGGGACTACGTCAAACTAAAAAGCTTCTATATAGCAAAGGAAACCATGGACAAAGTGAAAAGAAACTACTGAATGGGAGAAAATATTTGCAAATCACATATCAGCAAAGGGTTAATATCCAAAATATATAAGGAACTCATATAACTCAGTAGCAAAAAAAAAATCCAATTAAAAAATGGGCAGAGAATCTGAATAGATGTTTTTCCACAGAAGACATATACACGGCCAAAAAATACATAAAAAGGTGCTGAACATCCCTAATCATCAGGGAAATGCCAATCAAAACCACAATGACATAGCACCTCACACCTGTTAAAATGGATTATCAAAAAGACGAAAAATAAGTGCTGGAGAGGCTCTGGAGAAAAGGGAACCCTTGCACACTGCTGCAGGTTAGTGCAGCAACTGTGGAAAACAGTATAGAGGTTCCTCAAAAAATTAAAAACAGAACCACTATTTCTATCCCTTCTGGAAATTAACCCAAAGAAAATGAAAACCCTGACTCAAAAAGATACATGCACCCCATGTTCATTGCAGCATTATCTACAATAGCCAAGATATGGCAGCAACCTAAGTGTCCATCAGTGAATGAATAAAGATGTGGTGTACATATGCAATGGAATATCCCTCAGCCGTAAAAGCAAATTTTGCCATTTGCAATACAGATGGACCTTGAGGGCATTATGCTAAGTGAAATAAGTCAGATAAAGAAAGATAAATACCATATGATCTTACTTATATAGGGAATAAAAAAAAGGGGGGGGCGCCCTGGCCTGCATGGCCCAGTTGATTAGAGTACCGTCCAGTAAACCGAAGGGTCGTGGGTTCAATTCCAGGTTGGGGTACAAGCCTGGGCTGCAGGTTTGGTCCCTAGTCAGGATATGTGCAAGAAGCAACCGATCAAAGTTTCTCACACTGATGTTTCTCTCCCTCTCTCCCACTTCCTTCCCCTCTCTAAAATCAATAAGCACGCCCTCAGTCAGGATTAAAAAAAAAACAAGAACAAATTTAAAACAAAACAAGCTCGCTCTGACCCCATGGCTCAGTCGGTTGGGCGTCAAAACGAAAGGCTGCAATTCCTGGTTCAGGGCACATGCCTGGGTGGCAGGCTTGGTCCCTGGTCGGGGTGCAAACCAGAGGCGGCCGATCAAGGTCTCTCTCTCACATCCATATTTCTCTCCCTCTCTTTCTCTCTCCTTTCCTCTCTCTCTAAAAATAAATAAATAAAATCTTTCTAAAAAACAAAATAAACGCTGGCTTGTGTGGCTCAGCGGATTGAGCACCAGCCTATGAACCCCAGTCAGGGCACATTCCATCAGGGTTGCGTACCAGGCCCCCAGTGTGCAAAAAGCAGCCTACTGATGTACCTCTCACACATCAATGTTTCTCTCCCTCTCTTTCTTCCTCCTCTCCCCCGTTTCTAAAAATAAATAAAATCTTTAAAAAAAAATAAAACAAGCTCATGGGTAGAGAACAGATTAGTGGTTGCCAGGGTTGCAATACTACTGAACTATTTAACTATTTAAACTATATGTGCGCGTAACTTTTGTTTAAAACAAAATGTTGCTTTAAAAAAAAGTACCTGATACACATAAAATGCTACATAAAGACAAAACAAAAACACATATAAAATTATACAAAACTCATGATCTCCCATCTGTAATTCTGAAATCTAAAAACCCAACTTAAGCAGCAAACTCATTTGAAGAAAAACGTACCTTAAACTGATGCGAGCTTTTTATTTTTCTGTCTTAAAACTTTTAAATGACATATTATGATGTTTTAATGAGGAATATATACCTGTAGCTGTTGAAGATCATCTTCCTGAATGTTCTGGGACAAGTTATAAATCTAGAAAACAAAAGTCCAAATTGATACTACTTTAGCTTACATCAAATAAAGCCCAAATAAGCCAAAAGCATTGAGAAGCTCTGCACATTTAACAGTTTGCATATAAAAATATGACGTCTGTTCAAACAGTAATATGATCTGTCCTTTGGAAAATTATGCAAACATGATTAAAATAACCTAATGCTTCCTTTACAGTTTAAAATATAGTTTTCTTAAATTCTTACCAAATCTGCATTTCCTATTTGATACAATTGTAATTTCCACTTTTAAACTTTTCTTAGAATATTTTACATAAATTTATAACCAAAGTGGAAAACAGTTTAGGCTCCTTCTTGAGCCTGTAAGAGGTTAGCTTGTATCCGTAGCCTAAAAAGAACATTGACACGTCACCACAGGAACTCTGATAACAGAATGGTAGCCCAAACTAGACCTAACCTCTTCACCGCATTTCCTCTAGAAACCTTTTTCCCACCTGAACAGAACTGGTCATGGTGCTCAGAGCGAAGATGGTGGCACAGTCCTTCACAGTGGACTGGCTGTCAAATGCCCCCTGGGTGTCCATCAGGACAACTGCAACCTTGAACACAAGGGGAAAAATATGTTAAAGGGAGAAAGGGAAAATGTCAAGGGGAAATTGGAAAGTACAGATAACATTTAAATGAGGCTTAAGCACCTGCTTATAGGTTCTGTCAGAAAAGTATAATTAATTATCCGGGTGCCTAGTTCTGAGTGGAGAACTTCACTGGAGATTACGTGCTCTAACCTAATAAAATGACATAACACAGAGGCCTACAGAGCCTAGGAAAAGAGGGAAAAATTGCCCCACCAACTGAAACAGCCAAATTAGCTCACTCACCACGCCAGTAATTTAGATGTCTTTTGTTGTTAAAAAGAAATTTAAAATACTCACTTTTTTTAAAAAATAATGATTTTAAATTTAGATATAATCCTAAATTTAGTAAAATACATGGGCTGGAATATTTTTGGCATTTACCTTCAAGGCTATATTTGACCCTCAAATTTCTAGGGTTTTCTGGTAGTCTGATAAAAGAAAACTAACATTTATTTTAATATTACAAAAGACAGACCACACTCCAAAGATGTCAAAGGAAAGAGGAAGGATCTGGGCTACCATTGCACTCCGTGTAAGTTAGCTAAGCTTCAAAGAGGACTCAATGACCCATTCCCACCCAGAAAGTGAGATTTAAAAATTTAGAAGCAGCCCTGGCTGGTGTGGCTCAGTGGACTGAGTGCCAGCCTGCAAACCAAAGGGATGCCAGTTCAATTCCCAGTCAGGGCGCGTGCCTGGGTTGCGGGCTGGGTCCCCAGTAGAGAGTGTGCGAGAGGCAACCAATTGATGTTTCTCTCACACATTGATGTTTCTCTCCCTCTCTGTCTCCTTCCCTTCCCCTCTCTCTAAAAAAATAAATAAATAAAATCTTTTAAAAAAATTTAGAAGCCAACAGCAGAAGACACAGGCTATAAGCACTATAAGTGGCTGCCTCTGGAAAAAGTGACTAGGCAGTAGAATGGATGTTCCTTTTTATTATCAACATTGCAATATTATTTAACTATTTAAACTATGTCTGGGGAACCGGTTTGCTTGGGAACAGCAAATGTGGCTCAGCCCTGCACCAGAAAGCCAACAGGAGCAAAGTGGCGGACAGGAGCTGGACCCTCAGATCGGCTTTCCCATGGGAACCAGGCCTAGAAAATGCATCCAGACTGTTTTGGCTTGCTCTTGCTAAAACTCCCTCGCCCTGGTCTAAAACAGTAGATGTTTACTGCCCATCTTCAAGGTAATTTCCAAAGCCTGTATGAACTTTCCCAAGGACGAAGCATAATCAGCTCGTCCGTCACCTTTCACTTCTATGCTTGTTATGTTCATTTCCTTGAATGTACCTAAAATGTAGACAACAACATTCTATGTAATAGATAAGACCTGAGAAAAACAATAAAAGCCTGTCCAGGCAAGGGTCGGGACTCCCCCCTTGGGAGAAACGGCCGTAGGGCTCCGTGGTCTGCGTGCATTTGTTCTCATCCCCGTCCCCAAACCACGCAGACTCTGCAGGTCGGAGTCTGCAACACTATGCATATATGTACTATTTTGTTAAAAACAAAATGTTGCTAAAAAAGCAAGTACCAGATACATATAAAATACATATAAACAAAACAAAAATACACATTTAAAACCACTATCTCTTATCTGTAATTCTGAAAGGTCAGTAGTGGCCTAGGGGTGGGAGAAAAGGGAAATGAGGAGTGACTGCTAAAGGGGACTGAGTTTCTTAATGGGGTGATGAGAAGGTTCTGGAAGTAGATGGTAGTGATGCCTAAACAGCTTTACGCGTATAGTAAAAACTGCTGAATCATATGCTTTTAAAGAATGAATTTAATGGCAAGTAAATTTATCTCAATAAAAAAGAGCTAATTATGGCATATATTTGCTAACTTAAAAAATGAGGCTAAATAGAGGAAACAGGAGGAAATACTAAAAAACCTTTTGAAGAATGGGAGTCATGTACACTTAAAGTGGTATTCTCACATCATGTGCATCAACTGCAGCCCACAAAATATTGAATGACTTAGCATTTAGGAAAAGGCTAAAACTGAACAACCTGAGGGGGATTTGGAACCTTAAGTCCTAGAAAGATTAAAAAATGAGAGGAACAAGCAGCTGTGAAGACATGCTTTAGGAAGGAATGGGTTAAAGTCTGTTTAGGAAACAGTGGTGCCCCCAAACCTCCTCTTCCAGCTTAGGAGACACGTGACTTGCCCCTTTTGGGGACAGGCTCTACTACTGTAGCTTACTATTTTTTGTTAGAAGTCTTACATTACTGTTTGACCTTTTAAACTATATTCATGCATTATTTTTAAACCATAAACATATTATTTTGATAAAAATTCTTTTTAATTGGATTATCAAAGTACACATTAAAATTCTCATTTTGCTGTTGTTTCTGTTCATTTATAAGCCTTTTTCCTCCTTACCTTCTTCCCACCTGGCTTCTCCACAGTGAAAACTTCATTCCAGATCTGAATCCCAGTGGTTTCTGGGTCAGAGCCCCCTCTCCACGAAAATCCTGTTAATGGTTCTTCTGGATCACCTAACCAATTTGAATGGCCACCTTCTTTCTACAGGAAGAATAAGACATTCCCATTAAATCTTAAATTTTAAGTAATTTTACACATCAAAAATAACCTCTATGCTTATTTCGCTCTTACGAACATAAATTCTCATTTTCTAATTTGAAATGAAATAGTTCTACCTTACCTGGAAATATAAGTATCGGAGCATAAAGTCCAGAAAGAAGGACTTGCCCTTCCGGAAGGCACCAGCCACTGACAGCACCACCACATCAAGGTCTCGAATGTGGTCCTGCAAGAGTATGCTGGCCAGGGCTTTCTCTTCTAGCTCAAAGGAATGTTGGTCTTTCTGAACCAAAACAACTTGCACTGGACCAGGCTTTCCACTCTCCATGGCATCACCTACATTGTTACAGAGAAAAACATTAGTTTCACATATTTTTTAAATATATTTTTTTGAAGATGGGAAAAGCAAAAACTTCTTATGGTACAAAAGCACAAACCATAAAAAAATGACAAATTAGACTTTATTAAAATTAAGAATTTTTGTTCATTAAAAGATACCAGTAAAGGAGTTAAATTGCAAACCACAGGATGGGAGAAAATATCACAATATCTATATCCAAAAGACCCATATCCAGAAGCAATGTAAGTATCTGTAAGAAAAAGACAAATATACCAACTTTTTAAATAGTAATGGGCAAAAGACTGTGAACAGGCACTTCATAAAAAAAGGACATCCAAATGGTCAATAATCACATGAAAAAGTGCTTCCACACCATTGCTTATCAAGGAAATGCAAATTAAAACCACAGTGAGACCCACTCCCGGCCTATCAGAAGGGCTAAAAGGTGAAAGGGCAATAGCAACTGTGGCAGAGGACGTGGTACAAATGGAATTCTCACACACTCTGACGGGAACATAAGCACTTTGGAACACTGTTCGGCAGTACCTATGAAACCTCACAAACCTCCCTGGCTGGTGTGGCTCAATGGATTGATTGTGGGCCTGTGGACCAAGGGGTCGCCGGTTCAATTCCCAGTTGGGGCATATGCCTGAGTTAAGGTCCAGGTCCCCAGGGGGGGCGCATGAGAAGCAGCCGCACATTGATGTTTCTCTTTCTCCTTCCCTTCCCCTCTCTCTAAAAATAAATAAAATCTTAAAAAAAAAAAAGAAAACTAAACAAACCTATAATCCAGGAATTCTACTCCTAGGTATACACCTAAGAGAAATCAATGCTTATGTCTTCCAAAAACATGTATAAAAGACTCTTGACAACAGTGTTATTTCAAATAGTCCAAAACTGGAAATAACCCAAACATCCATCAGTAGAAAGGGTGCCTGCCATGGCTATGGCTTTTGCATATATTATTTAATCCTCAGAACAGCCCTATGGGGTAAATAACACTGTTCCATTAATTATAAGGAAACTGAGATCTACAAAAGTTAAGCATCTTGCGTAACAGGTCCTGGAGAAAATCTTGAAAAGATGTGTGTTTTTTAACCCTTTCGGTATGGGTGCCGGATATATCTGGCACCCATCTGATGACCTGTGTGGACGAGCGCCAGATATATCCGGTGCCCATACAATGGCTCACAATGGCTCACCTCGTACAGCAGGAGTGTCACGGCGGAAAGAGCGCTCGTACCGAAAGGGTTAAATCTTCACCCAAGGATATTTTTTCACTGCTTTGGTGGGGTGGGAGGGAGCGGAGTTGGGAAGAAATATTGATCTAAGAGAGAGACATCGACTGGTTGCCTTCCCCTAGGCACCCTGACCAGGGATCACACCTGCAACCTGGATGCATGCCCTGAATGGGAATCAAACCCATGACCCTTTGGTCTAAGGGACGATGGTCCAACCGAGCCACACTGGCCGAGGCTTAGAAAGCTCTTCAAGCGGCTACGTTTTACAGACCACTCTCAATAATCCTGTCCAAGTTTTAGGAGCAATTGATTCCTTAGCTCAAAATAAAGCACTAACTAGTCATTTCCCTACCAGAATTGAAAGCAAAAAGATAATTCTCTCAAATTCTGAGCCACTTTCTAGCTATGGATATCTGGAAAGTTTACAAAAAACTACCAGTAGGCCTAGAGACTGAGGCACAGCGCTAGCTCTCTAAGCATGAGTACATACCATTGGTATTAAAGGTTAAGTTTTAGGTGGTTAAAAGGGTTATTTTCAAAATTATGCATTTTAATGTCTATTAGGAAACAAAAATCACATTTTAATGGATCATGGCTTATAAGAAGGCTAAGTTTAAAGAATGAATCAATTTAAAGTAAACTGAAGGACAAACATTAAGTAACGTATACACAAGTAGGCGATATGGCCAAAAACCATAAATATGGCCCCGAATAACTTTGGGCTGGGAAGCACAAAAGGCTGCATGATCACAGCAGCCAAGTCAACAAAGCCTAACTGCCAGTCTCTCTACCCTTCAAGCTGCTGACCTGCTGCTCACTTTTTATGTTTATCAGATAGAAACAAAGGGGTTCATGCCACTTTTTGTTACAGACTACTGGAAAACAAGTTATAAATGTAAGTTAAATGTCATGCTATCATTGCAATAAATGCATACTAATACTTTTCTTTACCATTATTGGCAGATTAAGAAATGGAATGTTTGTGAATAATCTCTTAGGGTTCTTCTAATTGCCACAAGAGCAGGTGAATCCAGAGCTTCAAGACCTCGGTCTTCCCTACAAAAAGCACCGAGGAGAACCATTCATTCAGACCTTAGGGATCCACCACACAAGGCAGTACCCAGCAAAGTCCCTGAGATAGCTGGTTGCTCACCCAGTATTCACTTTCCCTCCTGCTACAGTAAGAGATTTTTAGCTGGGCATATTAACTGCCCAACGCATTTCCAACCCAACCTTGCAGGTAGGGTGTCACCATGTGACTAAATTCTGACTGGAAATGATACAGCAACTGCTAGGTCATATATTTTCCCCCTTCCTGCTGGCTGAATGCAGAAGTGGAAGTGAGTCATCCTGGAGCCACAGGAGAGGTAGGGCCCAGGACTTCGTGTAACAGAACTGCCAACTGGTTCACAATCATGCGAAGAAAAATAAGAATCTGCCTTGTGTGAAGTACTTATCCAGAGGCTCAATCAGATGTAGCCAAACCTAGAAACCAATACAACAGTTCCCCAGGACTTCACAATTGAGTTCATGAAACTGGCTCTTTGAATTTCATCTATTTCATCATTAAAGTTTACCGAGTAATGTAAATGTCCTGACACATAGCCGACACACAATAAACAACTGTAAAAAGAGTATGCACTCAACAGGGGTGTCAAACTCATTTTCTCCGGGGACCACATCAGCCTCGCAGTTGCCTTCAAAGGGCCGAATGTAATTTTAGGACTGTATAAATGTAACTACTCCCTAACAGTTAAGCGAGAGGTCAGCACTGTCGCCAGGTAGAAACAAGATGCCGGGCCGGATACAACAAGGTGGAAAGCCGGATTTGGCCCTCGGGCCTTGTGCTTGCCACCTGTGATGTACTGTATTGCCGTTGAAGGCTTCCACCCTAAGGATGCAGGTGGTATTATTAGAGCAGCAGACTACAGACGAGATGGAATAATCCAGTGATGACGTATGCAGTTGTGCACAACGAGTTACACACTTCAACAGAAGCTGGAGACCACTGAGAGGGCAGTGAAAAAACAAGGTATTAAGGCCTTCACTCCAGTCTTCCTCCCATCCTGCCTACAGCACTGTGATGAGGAAGAGAAGCAGGCGGTGTTCGGCTGGGTGATCTGCAGTTGTCTCCACAAGAGTGTAGTGGGCATACCGGGTTAAAAAAGGACCTTGTTCGTTTGGCTTGAACAGCACACCGAAATTCAGTTTAAACAAACAGAGCTGCTCACTTGCACCACACCACCGTTACCTCTCACTTCCTCGGACAACAGGACTTATACTTCTGATCTTCCAAGTAAAGTCTTCACTTCTACTCACCCTTTTCCAGATGTCACGTAAATGTCCTCTGCTGATTTATCCTCACAACTCAGGCTCCCCAATCCCTTCCAGGTGTCCAACCCACGGCCCACAGGCCGCACGTGGTCAAGCATGGCTATGAATGAGGCCCAACACAAAATCGTAAATTTACTTAAAATGAGATTTTTTGGTGTGTGATTATGTGTCGCAATGTACTTAATGTGTGCCCAAGACAACTCTTCTGCTTCCAGTGTGGCCCAGAGACGCCAAAAGGTTAGACACACCCCTGCTTAGACACCCCCAAGTGTTTCTTTTTTTTTTAAAGATTTTATTTATTTTTAGACAGAGGGGAAGGGAGGGAGAAAAAGAGGGAGAGAAACATCAATGTGTGGTTGCCTCTCACCTGGCCCCCACTGGGGACCCGGCCCGCAACCCAGGCATGTGCTCTGACTGGGAATCGAACTGGCGACCCTCTGGCTCACAGCCCGCTCAATCCACTGAGCTATACACCAGCCAGGGCGTTTTTTGTTGTTTTGTTTTGTTTTGTTTTTTCCAAGTGTTTCTTTGACCACGTCACCTCAGTCCCTTAGGGCTGAACTCCTTCATTACAGTACATAAACATATCATGGCAGCAACTATGTAAAAGGCTATCAAAAACATTTTTTTTTGTCCGAGGACACTTTTTCATTGCTTTTGGAGAGAGAGGAAGGGAGAGAAAGAAACATGGATGTGAGAGAGAAGCATCGACTAGTTGCCTCCTGCACACACCTGGACCAGAGATCAAAGCTGGAAACTAGGTATGTGCCCTGATGGGGAATCGAACCCGCAAACTTTCAGTCATGGGATGATGCTCCCAAAAACCGAGCCACACCAACCAGTGCTATCAGAAACAGTTTATGGACCAACAACTTGAATCTTGAACCTCCGTCTCGTACGTCACAGCCTTTCACCTTCCTCACCACTGCCTTCGCTCCTCTAATCTTATCCTCATCCCCCCAGGAAAGCGGATTCTCATTGGTCTTTCTCCCGGGAGAAAGTTAGGCTACAGGTCCTGTCCTAAGTCCTAAGTCTCAAGTGCACAACCCGCTCGATCATTTCCTCTCACAGCCTGAAATGCGTCTTCCCGCTGACCCCACACAAACACACTTGCCCATCCTTCAACACCCCCTTCACCTCCCCTTTGTCCTGTCCCTCCCCGGCCTATCCTCTCAGAGGACACGGCACCTTACAAGGTAGGAGAAAAAGAAAACGTGTGCTGGGAGCAAGACAAGGCAGGATGTGAATCCTTACTTCCTCCCCTCCAGAATATAAGCTCCATGAAGGCAGGAATTGCCGTCTCCTGTTTAGTGCTGTATCCCCCAAGATCCTCGATCAGTGTCCACGCAGAGCAGACATCCTATAAATATTTCAGGAGTAAACGAATAGACTCTACCACTTAGTCACAATGTGACTGTGGATAAATCTCTGAATCTAATTCCCATGTCAAAGCCCAGGGTCTGACCTATATTAGAGACTCAATAAAGTGGACCCACTTTCCTAGTTCCACTGAAACCCTGCACATACTGTAATTCTACTCATTACAGTATTACCATATTGTAATTATGATTTACCACCCAGACTGGGCACTCCTGAGGAACAGAGAAACCAGGAGGCATTCAGCCTCAGCACCTAACACAGGAAGAGCAGTAAGTAGCTCCCTATGCTGGGAACGCTAAGCCCAACAGTTCACCTCAACAAAAACCAGTCTCTGCCCTTCCCCTTCCCCTTCCCCTTCCCATTCTTTTACTGTCAAGCTCCTTGAAGGTGTGTCTTCATCCATTTATCAACCCGCCCCCCTCTTAGCACCTTGCTCGCTGCCGTTCCTCTCAATCTATTTATGATCTCGCTTGATTTTCATTCAACCCCCCCCTCTGTGTGACAAAACGCAACTGCCACTTCTAAAACGTCTCAACACCTATGGACTCAGTGACAGTGCACATTCTAGTTCTCTTCCAAGCCCCTCGCCATCTCCCTTCACTTCTTCCCAGCTCCCTGTGATACACACCAGCGCTCCGCTGCAGCCCTTTGCAGTGCTCATTCACTCCCTCAATGGACTGTTTATTCGTATTTCACTGCACCCTCCACGTTGGGGGTGCAACTTCATTAACTTCTAACCTGCATTTAGGCCCAAATGTGCAGCTGCCCAAGGGACAGGTTCACCTGGATATTCCACATCGCCTCACACTCTCCAGAGTCCTCTGTAGAAATACGTGGGTGTAAGAGTCAGGAGACAATCCCGGTCCTGTTCTACCACAAACAATCTGTATGATTCTTGGCATGTCTAGACCCTGCTGTCTCACTCTCAACGGAAAAACGAGTCAAGGTTTAACCTCCAGCAACCCTTTCAGGGCTAGCATTTTAGAAATCTACATTTAGTCTCATCCAGATGAATCCTCAGTTATTCTACTTTTCTCAAAATCTCCATCGTTCAGGCTCCACATCTTCCCTATCTTCCTATATGCAATGTACCATCAAATCCTATCATTTCTGCCTTCCGTGATTTAAGCTCCTGCTTTGGCAAAGGTTGTTATTCTAGTGAGGCAATATGTATGGGAGAAAGGCCTTCCCAACAACCAGGGAAGACCAGAGTTTGGGGCTCACTTTTACACTGAATGTAACAGCCTGAGTAAATCACTTTATTCTCTGTATCTTGGTTCCTCTATAAAATCAGGAGGTTAGCCCTGACTGACGTGGCTCAGTGGGTTGGGTGTCGTAGCGCAAACTGAAAGGTCGTCGGTTCAATTCCCAGTTAGGGCACATGCCTGCACAGCGGGCCAGGTCTTTGGTTAAGAGCCTGCAATAGGCAACCAATTGATTTTTCTCTCCCTTTCTTTCTCCCTCCTTTCTCCTCTTTCTAAAAATAAATAAATAAAATCTTTAAAAAAAAAATCAGGCCGTTAGGTGAAGCTATTTTCTAGCTCTAAAATTCAGTGACTCTTGAACAATTGAAAATGTACTGGATATTTAAGTTGGACAAACTTGCTAGGTAACCTATTCATCCCTTGGCTTAATTTAAATTGTACAGGGTTAGTTAAAGAACAAATAAGCATTTATGATTATTAAAACCATTAAAGCAACTTGCTTGGGACCCACACAACAAATTTTGCGGTTTAGAGTTTTCTCTTGGTGGAGGGGCAGGGCAGTGGTTCTTCCTAACTGCAGTGAGATCACTTCTACTTCCCAGGAATCTTACACTCTGGAGATCTGACGTCCAGGGTTGGCAACAGAAAAACCTTTAAGGGGGAGCATTCTGTGCCTTCTCCCTATAGCGAAGCAATTATTTTCCAGAATCGAGATATGTACTCTGAGACAACAGCAATGCTCAGTTAGATGAATGGTTAATGTTCATTTACATGAAGAGTTAACACTATATTGCGTTCACTTACATGAATAATAGATGTAGCCTGATGATAGTCACATTTGTCATCCATATACATGTAAATGAACTTAAAACCTATGTTTCTTTTTTTTTAAGTGAGTGGTAGAAATACTGTATCATACTGCCAATTCTGATTATTGCTATAAATAGCTCAGGGTAATACTATAATCATCCATCATTTCAAGTACGTAGAAAATGTTAAAAATACTTGGATAATCAAAACACTCTCCAAGTCTATGTATAAGCTACAACCTTATTCCTAATTACTTTTTTTAAAAGATTTTATTTATTTATTTTTAGAGAGAGGGGAAGGGAGAAAGAGACAGAGAGAAACATCAACATGGGGTTGCCTCTCGCACGCCCCCCCACCAGGGACATGGCCTGCAACCCAGGCAGGGGCCCTGACTGGGAACTGAACCAGCGATGCCTTGGTTCACAGGCTGGCGCCCAATCCACTGAGCCACACCAGCCAGGGCTCCTAATTACTTTAAGGTACTGATTTATCCCCTACTTTTGGCAGAACACACATTAATCTAGACCACTAATAGGTTTAAATATGCCAAATCAAATAATCTCTATGACATTAAATTCAATAGAATACCTCTGCATTAAAATGACAAAGACAACTCAAATAGAATAAAACTGAAAGATTAACAGATGAAATTAATTATTATAGGGAAGATTTTGTAGAAATAGGTGCAAATTATAGCACTGACTCTTCCTAGAATTATCTAACTCTGAATTTTTAAAGAACTTTACAAAGTAGTTGTACAGGTTAAATAAAAGTAGATAAGACTACTCAATCATAATTGGCCTTTTCAGTGCTATGGAAAATATAAATTCCAAGAAACAGATTCTATCAGAAAAGCATCATGGCCACTTCCAGTCAAGATGGAGGTGTAGGTAAAGAAGGCTTGCCTCCTCGCACAACCATCTCTATAAACCATAGAACAACCATCACTCAGAACCATCAGAAATTGAGTTAAATGGAAGTCCAGCAACTATGGAATTAAAGAAACAACATCCATCCAGAGTGGTAGGAGACTCAGAGACGCAGAACAGACTGGTCCCACACCCACGTGTGGTGGACAAAAATTTGGGAGGAATATGTCAGGAATGAGGAGGTCCCAGCCCCACACCAGGTCCCCCAGCCCAGGATTCCCGTGTCAGGAAGATAAGTCCCCATAACTTCTGGCTGCAAAAACCAGCAAGGACTCAGTGAGTGAAAGAAACTGCAGGAGTCCCAAGTAGTTCCTCTTAAAGAACCTGCACACAGACTTACTCACTCACTCACTCTGAGCTCCAGCACCGGGTGCCAGGGTGGCAGCTTGAAAGGCACCAGTGACACACAGAGGAACAGAAGTATCTGGCATCAAGGTGAGATCTGGGGGACAGCTTCCTCCCAGCCAGAAAGGTAGGCAGATGCCGCAGCCTTTGTCCCAACTAGCCCCTGGCAAGGCACAGGCGCTAGGGAAGGAGCTTCAAGGAAGACAACTTCTGGGAGGAGGATGTGGCATAACCCGGGGTGGGGGGGCAGCAATATCAATTGTGGGGCTTATTGTATTCATAGTATATTTGCTTGAGATAACTAAGAAAGGAGGAAATACTGGAAAGGATTTTGAGAACTTGGAAAAACAGACTGCCAGGACTTTTAAGAAAACGCCTGGTGAGCCATATACTGACCAACCTGATTCATCCACCCCTGTTTATCCCTCATGTGACTTATTAAGAAAGGCTCTAGATAAATTACCCCCTGAGAGTTCTGAGAAGGATGTTAGATCAGTTGAGGCAGGAAGAGCTCCTTGCTCCTGCACCCATGTTAAGTCCCCCTCCAATGGCAGCAAGGTTAAAATATTACCCTTAAATCAACAAAAACTGTCAAAGGCCTCTCCCTAGCAT
This sequence comes from Macrotus californicus, assembly GCA_007922815.1. Classification (NCBI taxonomy): domain Eukaryota; kingdom Metazoa; phylum Chordata; class Mammalia; order Chiroptera; family Phyllostomidae; genus Macrotus; species Macrotus californicus. The sequence goes on from VMDR010017800.1 coordinate 15,124, forward strand.
TCCAGGCTTTCCCTATGCAGTTTATTTAGTCAGAAGTAAAGTATGGATTCCCTCTAGGGGAGATAGAAGCATGCTTAGACCTCTTGACCCTCCTTTACCCTATACTGGTGCTTATATGGAAGGAGGGAGAATAGTGAATGTTGCAGGAGTTTGGACACCTTATAATACTCTATCATTTATGCAGAGGTTAGACAGGCGAGGTCCCCCTTAGTGCCTCATGTCTGAGTTGCAGAGAAATAGTCTTAGACAGCAGATGAGGAGGTATATTATCAAAAACATTTCCCCCGCACCTTCAACTGTGAGAGCAACCAATATATTCCCCATTTTTAGAAGATGAAAAATAAGTAAAACAGACTAGTCAAGAAGAAATAGATAGGACAGGAATAGCCTGCAGACCTGACCTTGGTATGGGTGCATCCCACTTCGGCCATCTGGCTCTCTTTCCCGGTAGGGAGCTTTGAGTTGTGCTGCCCCTAATAACCAGGGAGTTGTGGCCTTGGGCTTCCTGCTTGGGGAGATGGGCTGGACAGCTGAAGGCCATACGGCTTCAAACAACCCCTTATCATTCTGTGAAATTACCCCCTCTGTCTGTAAACTGCAAACCTAATACTGCTTGCCAAAAAAGAAAGTATATATCTCTAGTCTGATGCTCAATAAAGTTGAACCAGCTTTTGCACTGCCTCTGACTGGTATGATTGTCTGACTTCCACCGCCGACGCCTTACCCACCTTCGGGGACCCTCTGGACTCTGTGGCAGCTGGCCTGCGACAGGCAGAGGCCACTGTTCCTTTTCTGAACCTTCACCCAACAGGCCACAGAGCTGTCAGGTGCCTTACCTGAAACTACATCAATTTGGCTAACACTGTCCAGCCTGGGAGTTTCCCTGAGGCTCCGCCCCACCCATCTTATGGGCTCACCCAAGCTGTTGACAGTGGCTTTTCCAAATGAATGGCTGGTCTTGGCTTCTACTTCATAACTTCCTAAATTCTCTCAAACAAGCAACAGCCAGCCTCAGCAAGCCCCTAGCCACTGTACCTCTTGCTAGATGGTCATGTGCCTACGTTCACAACTTGGCTTCACCTTGGAACCTCCAAGCCCAGCAACAGCAGCAGCCATCTGCAGATTGCTCTGTAGCTCAGGCAGGGTGGGCCCTGGCAGAACACAGGTAGGGCTGACCTTGGCCTGCACCACCTAGGAAACACCAGGACCTGCATACTCAGTGGATAGCTATAGACCACAGCAGAGCACCACCACCCTGCCCCTGCACAGCTGATCCTCCATGGAGGGCTCAGATTGGTGGTCAGTGGTCATAGCCAGTCTTTACAACTGACTGGCCTGGAGAAATCCCTCCCGTTGACCTGCAAACAGCAATCAAGACTCAACTACAAGAGGAGAGTGTACACAGCCCACACAGTGGGCACACCTTGAGTACCCAGCTCAGGTAATAGGAAAGGCTGTGCCACTGGACCCTACAGGACACCTACTACATTAGGCCATGCTACCAAGAAAGGGAATCATAGCAGCTCCACTTAATACACAGAAACAAACATAAACCCAAGGAGACCCACTCCAAGACACATCATAATTAAAATGCCAAAGGTGCCCTGGCTGATGTGGCTCAGTGGACTGAGTGCCAGCCTATGAACTGAAAAGTCCCCAGTTTGATTCCCTGTCAGGGCACATGCCTGGGTTGTGGGCCAGGTCCTCAGTTGGGGGCATGTGAGAGGCAACTGATCATTGTTTCTCTCCCTGTCTTTCTCTCCCTTGCCATCTCTCTGAAAATAAATAAACAAATTTTTTTTTTTAAAAAAGCCAAAGGTTAAAGATAAAGAGAGACTCTTAAAAGCAGCAGAGAAAAGCAGTTAGTTACCCACAGGGGAGGTCCCATAAGACTGTCAGCTGATTTCTCAAAAGAAACTTTGCAGGCTAGAAGGGATTGGCAAGAAAATTCAAAGTCATGAAATGCAGAGACCCACAGCCAAGATTGCTCTACTCCACAAAGCTATCATTTAGAATCAAAGGGCAGATAAAGAGCTTCCCAGACAAGAAAAAACTAAAGGAGTTCATCATCACCAAACCATTATTATATGAAATGTTAAAGGGACTTATTTAAGAAAACGAAGATCAAAACTATAAATAAAATGGCAATAAATACATATCAATAATTGAATCTAGAAAACAAACTAAGCAAACAAGAACAGAGACAGAATCATGGATACGGAGAGCATTTTGATGGTTGCCAGATGGGAGGGGGGGTGTGAGGGAATAGGTGAAGAGGTGAGGGGATTACTAAGTACAACTTGGTAGTTACAGAATAGCCATGGGGATGCAAAGTGCAGTGTAGGAAATGGAGTAGCCAAAGAACTTATATCGTGACCAATGGACATGAACAAAGGTGTGCGGATTTCTGGGGGTGTGGGGGGTGCTGGGTGGAAGGGGGCAAAAAGGGAAAAACTGGAACAACTGTAATAGCATAATCAATACAATGTAATTTAAAAAAGAAAAGCATGGAGATGCAAATTTGAACAAAAATAAAAGAAAAAGCATTATGGGGAAAAATTTAAATACTTCCCAAATATTTGACACCACCACCTGAACTGTGATAAATTCAATGAAATTAGTGGATTAGAAGCAGTTACAATTGCTATTTCAGAAAATTCACACAGGATTTAGTCAATCAATTCAACAGAGTAGAACAGTGTCTCTCAGCCTCGGCACTCCTGATATTCGGGCTGGATGACTCTTCCTTGTGGCGAACTCCCCTGCTCATTGCAGGGTATTTAGCAGCATTTCTGGCCTCTACCCACTAGATAGCAGTAGTGCTCCCCCTTGGTTATGAGACCCCAAAATATCTCCAGACTTTGCTGAATGTCCCAAGGGGCAAAATTACTCAGGATAAGAACCAGCCTCAGCGCTCATCCTTACCAGCCAGTGAGTTCCAAAACGCAAACTGACTCCAGTTAGAGACGTTTCACCAAGTACATGCATGACTCAGGGTAAAGTTATGATCCGAGTTTTCCAGTCACCTTTTGAAATATTATCTAAAGGGAAAAAGCAACACACCCAAAACAGAAGCATACCATTTTCATGCCTTGTTCTTGCTGGCAGTCTTTAAAGTTCCTAACTCACAGACCCGGCCAGAGAAATCATTACCATACGAGAAAGTAAGTACACTTGGCCCTGGGCCAACTCTCGTACTGCTGGGTGTGGTTCTTCCTTGGTGATGGTGAGGAAGTACTTTTCTGTACTTTACTTGTCTGAAGGGAGGAGTATGATGGCAGATACATCAAATTCTAAGGCTCTCAGTGGAAATACTACTTAAACCCAACCAAACAGAATATTGGTGGAAATTTACATCCTACTTATTAAAGGGTTTTAGAGGAAGCTGTTTCTCACTCAATTCATCTATTGCAGAAAATCTTCGTACTTGAGCACAGAATGCTGAATAAAACCACATTTTCTTTGTCAGTTAAGAATGTTGAGCCCTGGCTGGTGTGGCGCAGTGGACTGAGCATCAGCCTGTCAACCCAAGGGTCATCAATTCTATTCCCAGTCAGGGCACATGCCTGGGTTGCAGGCCACTTTCACGGTTCGCAAGAGCACAACCTGGGTTGAGAGAGGCAGCTAATTGTGGTTTCTCTCCCTCTCTCCTTCCCTTCCCTCTCTCTCAAAATAAGTAAAATCTTAAAAAAAAAAGAATGTCGAAAGCCCTGGCTGCTGTGGTTCAGTGGATTGAGTGCCAGCCTGCAAACCAAAGGGTCGCTGGTTCGATTCCCGGTCTAGTTCTCATGACTGGGTTACAGGCCAGGTCCCCAGTAGGGGGCATGCAAGAGGCAACCACACACTGATGCTTCTCTTTCTCCCTCCCTTCCCCTCTCTAAAAATAAATAAATATCTTTTTTACAAAAATATTGAAATACAATAAAAAAATTAGTAAAGAATTTCGCAGTGCTCCATAATTTATGAAGATCAATTATGACTAAATAGTATTAAAGATTCAGAAATGCAGAGACCCAGCTGAATCTAAAAATGATGCCAGGTTATATGTACTAAAGGAAAAATATCTTTTTCATAGAATGAGTTCAATATCCATGTTATTTGACTGGTCCCTAAATATAAGACCACCACCAAAATCATTCTCATTACCTAGAGGTTTTAATTATGTGTTCCAGTTTAATCAGGCTTTCTTAATTGACAATATTTACTTGCCTTAGATTCCTTATTATTTCAAGACACAGGAAGAGTTCATCTAACCCTTTGCTAACCTGCCTAATTAGACCAGTAGAGCCTGTTTCCTGATTTGTAATATTCTTTGGCTGTGAAATGTATCTCACATGTTCTAATAATCAAAATACATGCCAACAAAAACAATTTTTTAGATACTTGCAATAAAGAGCGTCGACTTCTAATACAAATATTGATATTACAAATTGTACTTGCTGCATAATAACAAACTGATTCAGACTTAAGCAACCACCTATAGGGAAATTAGGTTATAAATTAGTATGAAAAGTAGATTTGAATTTTAACTGTTGCCTGGTTACTCAAGGATTTAAATCAGAATCTGTGGGTGGGTCCCAAGTATTGGCAGGTTTTAAAAACCCCAGGTTATTCTAATGTGCAGCAGTGCTGAGAA